>ML315763.1:40654-102742 GCA_005239505.1 Nicotiana paniculata
ATGTTGGTAATTCTACTTTTGATCCTCGTTATGCATATTATGGAGGAAACCACCCAGGGCAAAATTATCAAAATATTCCCGAGAGCGAGTTATGTACACCAACTCAATCTTATGTGTGGAATGTGTGTGATATGTGTGGTGGTCAAGATGGTTACTTTCATGGTTGTGCTTATATTTCTTATCTTCCCCCAACCCCTTACTTTGATGGTTTTTCTTTTTCTTGTGAAGTTAATAGGAACAAAGAACCCAGGTATGAGGACCTGAAAAAGATCGAGGATATGCTAAAGTGACTTGTGGAACAAAATGATGAGATACAACTGCGGGAACAAAGGCAAGATGCAACTATTCGCAACTTGGATGCTCAAGTGAGTCAACTAGTTGAAGCTTTCTCAAACGAGGCAAATATTCACAACTTGGAGGCTCAATCGAAAAAAGTAATTGAACCCTGTAAAGCACAACAAGTTGACATTGTGGATAGTAGCCAATATGAGTATGAATTGGCTGCAAAAATTGGCATTATAATGGAGGATTTAAAAAAATACGAGGATGAGCTAGAGGAGAAGGCCAGAGTAGAACACCAACAATCAATCAAACTAGATTTTGAGGACGCCAATGTCGTAGAAGAGATAATAGCGTCAACCAAGGATATTGAGGATGCATATTTAGTTGACTCTAGTGTCATTAGTGTTAAGGATGTTGATAATCTCAATTTTTGTGTAGTTGAGCGCATTGGTCCACACTCCAAGCACTTTTTCACATTGTGTTTGGATGATGATATGGAAATAGAGTTGTTCGAGCCACTTGAGGAGTCAAGGAGTAAGGAACAAGATGCCTACATTCTGGAATTCTTCGTGCCAGAAAGTCGGGAATACACATCTCATCCAAAGGCCAAGAAGTTCAGAATACTATATTATATTATTGGGCCAGTCAGATTCGTTCTACCACCCCAGGAGCATGATCACAGAGCAGAATCAAAACTTAGGGTCCAATTCATAAGTTCGAAGTGGAGGCAGAAAGTGATTTACGTCGTGCCGCAACATTAAATCAAGCGCTTGTTGGGAGGCAACCCAGCTTTACTGTTTTATTTTATTTTATTTTGTTTTATTTTTTCTAATTGTATTATTTTTGTAGTGTCAATTTTTTTATTTTTTAGGAGCATGGAACGCAAAGCCACTGGAAGGATGCAACAGCAAACCAGATGGTTGAAACTAAATGTGAGGTACCCGCACGAAGGACCAGGCCTGAGAGAAGTCTGAGTATCCCATGAGATGCTAGTGCTTTGGCCTTTGGCCTACCAGGGAGTTTATTTTTACCCTCTTGTATGTATGGGTGCGCATTGAGGACAATGCACAATTTTAAGTGTAGGGTGAGGAGATTGTATGGGTGACTTTCTATGCTATTTTAGTTGTGTTAGTTTAATGGAATAATTTATTTTTTTTACAAAAATAGAAAAAATTGGACTTTTCCCGACGATGGATCTATTAGACAATTTTCTCGAGGGATTTAAGTCTAAAAAAAAGATTTTCTTTTGTTAGGTAGTGTAGCAATTCCCCCTTGATTTTTCTTTGTGTCGCGGTTCTTTTCCAAGGGTTTTGTTTGAACCGGGTGTAGTTAGTTTTTTTTAGGAAGAGGAGCTATTGTGTTGTGTTTTGAATTGAAGCATATCTCTTGACTTTGTTATTCCTTGAGAATAACGAGTACTTTGGTTGTGACGCTTAGACTCAGTTTTTGACTCTTGTATAAGTACCTTAATTGTATGATTTTAAATTTTCTTAAGTGCTTTGACTAGAGTGTCTTGATGAATCCAATCCTGAGTGAGTTATGTGTCATGTGTGTGTGAGGTTTGTGTGTTATTCTGCGCATTGCATTTGATGTCTAGAACTTGCCCCGTGTGTTTGCAAAGCGAAATAGTAGTTTTGTTCAGTCTTGGAAGTGATATGGGCGTTTCTTTGTTGAGCCAGTTATGTATATTTTACTCGCCTAATTGTTATGTATCGTAGTTAACCTCTTTGAGCCTGTAATCTTGTTTCTTTGGCAACCACATTACAAGCCTTACCCATTTGTTTGAATTAACTATCTATTTGAACCTTTTAACCTCTCATGAGCACTTGAATTGTTATGAACTGCGTAAAAGTTAAAGTGTGGGGTCGTTGGTTTGGCTTTTGAGTGGAACTAATGAAATAAGGAGAAAAGTGCACTATTTTGAAAAATTAAGAGTCACTTGAAAAAAAAAAGAGAAAAAATACTTGTATTGTTGTTAAAAAAGATATTCCTTGACAAGTGGTGAATCTTGATGTAATTGTGCTTAAAGAAGTATGAGGTAATAACATTGATGTGAAGGAGGAGTTTGGTTTGACATAAGTATGGGGTTTGAATGTTAAAGTATATGTATTAAAGTTCTTAGGGAGGTGTAGTCACTCTTATATCTAAATATATCCTACCTGTCCCGCAACCTGCATTACAACCAAATAAAGTCCCACTTGATCCTAGACTGAATGAGCTCGATTAGTAGAGTAGTACACTACGGGAAAGCCTATGGTGCATCTTTTGTGGCACATGAATGTTATTTCTGAGAGTGAGTGAATTCTTTCTATCTTAAGTTCCTATGTGTTCTTAAATTTTATTATGTCGAATGCCCTCTCTCTTTTGTTGTGTGAGGGCACTTGGTTCATGAAGGAAAGGTAATGTCAGTGACCTCTATGTTAGAGTAAGTGGGTGAGCTATAAATAATGCGTGGTACTTGTGAGTCAAATCTTGAGGTGAAGATGTTACGCTTTAGTGTTTAGTCTATTTTAAATATTCTTGATATGATGAGTTAGGAGAATTGCTTAAAAAGATCGTGTCTATATAAAGTGTAGTTTGATTGCCCAAGGACGAGCAATGGTTTAAGTGTGGGGTGTTGATGATAGGCTATAATTACGTATTTTAGTCGCTTATTACACTCTAGTTTACTGCACTTTAATTGAGTTTGAGATTTAATCGCTAGTATTTTGCACTAACAGTGTGTTTTATGCCTTGTAGGAGTGATTCCGAGCTATGTAGATGTTATAGAATGAGTTTAAGTGATTTGGAGCTTTGAAGTCTGAGTAAAATCTCAAGTAATTAAGCCGGGATCGTGTTCGGGGGTCAAATTTGATAGTTGAGAACAAACAAAGACTCGAAGAGGCATGTTCTACATTGTCTAGTAAAATGGACATAACGTTTTGATCCGAACTCTATTTGGACTATATAATATATGGTTGGAAATATAACTCAATGGGCTACAAATTTCATGTTTTACGTTTTTCCAAATTCCAAAGGAACATGGTCAAAAACGCGATCCAAACTGAGACTGCGGACCTGACACGGACTGGGGCAGAATAAAACCCCACTAGCGCGACCTCTAGCGCGAGATTAGCGCGGCCACGCTAGTGGCGGCCTGGAAACCTGTCATTTTTCGCGTACGAGAACATATAATTATTTGGGCCCGAACCTACTTAGTATATATACATGGGAGAATGTTATTTTTGGGGGATTGGACATATTTTGGACACAAATTCGACCTAAAGAGGCAAGGAGGGCAATTGGGCATCAATCCATATCTCCTTCTCTTGTGATTTTTATCATAGTTCATGAATTATTTTGTAGTTTTCATCATTATTATGAGTAGCTAACTTTTCTAATCTAAGGTTTTGGTGGAACCCGTTGGGGGATGACTTTATTGTGATATTAATATAATTTTGGTTGATTGTTAATCTCTATTTATTCAACTACGTTATTGTTGTAGTTGATTGAAGGTCCCTCAATTAGCTGTGCCTATTTCTTATGTATCTACTTGAGAGAGAGTGCATATTTAGGTAGTTGTTTGAACAACACCACTCCCGTAGTATAGGCGAGAGTCATGACCGAGGGTTTAGAGGTTGGATTAGAGATAACGATACCTCAAGTGCAATCTAAAGTGAACTGTAATACGATCTAGCTAGCGTAACTTGAGAGAGTGCGTATAGTAAATTATCATAATTAATTGAGAGAGATTTATGGTAACTGGAGTGTTCATGATTGATAGAGACAACTAAATCAAAACTATAGGAAGTATACAAGAAGAAAGTTCACCAACGGGGAAAACCATAATTTTAGACCTTTAATCCAATTATTTACATCTTATTGTTAGTTAATCTTAAGTTTATTATTTCTGTTCAACTGTAGTAGTAGAAACAACACAAAGTGATATATACAACGTTTGAGAAAGTTGACTATTGAGAATCTGGTAATCTAAAGACGACATTTGATACGTTAATTCCCTGTGGGATTTGACTCTGGAAAAAATACCTGGATTAAATTTGCAATGCCCGATTAGTCTTTTAATAGACATAGTTGAGCGTGATCAGTGGACTTGACTGTAAAATAAATGTATTAAAGTGCTTAGGGAGGTATAGTCACTATTATATCCAAATATATCCTACCCAACCTGCAACCTACATTACATCCAAATAAAGTCTTACTTGATCCTAGACCGTGTGAGCTCAATTAGTAGAGTAGTACACTACGCGCAAGCCTATGGTGTGTTTTCTGTGGCATAAGAATATCATTTCTGAGGATGAGTGAATTCTATTCCTTTTAAAAGTTCCTCAGTGTGTGTGAATTTTACTGATTGTGGAATGAGTCTCTTTTGTTGTGAGTAGGCACTTGATTCATGAAGGAGAAGTAAGTTTGGACCTCTGAATTAGAGTAAGTAAACCGGTTAGGAATATTGCGTGGCCAGAGGGAGTCAACTCTTGAGGTGTAGATGTTACACTAATGTACTCACTCTTTGTGAAATATTCTTGGTGTGACGAGTAGGGAGGTCGCTGAGTGAAGTTAGGCCTTTGGGGATTGTGGTTTTATTGCTCGAGGACGAGCAGTGGTTTAGGTGTGGGGCGTTTATAGTAGCCTATATTTATGCAATTTAGACGAATTTAGCCGCACTTTATTGAGATTTGAATGTTAAAAGATAATTAAATTCTGTAATTGAGAAATTGATGTTTTGCACGAGCCACTCCGAGCTATGAGGGAGCTAAAGAGTATTTTGGAGTCATTGTGAAGCATGGAAGGCCAATCGAAGGTTAGCCCGGGCGAAAAGGAGCGAGAAAAGCAAGTGAAACACAACATCCAGGTGTGCGGTCGCGAAGTGGGCCGCGAATTAGCTCGTGAACTTGAGGCAGTGGGGAAGTCAAAATCCACCGGCCGCGGACGGGCAGTCAAAAGCGAAACACAGAGGGGCAATTGTATAATTTTCTAGGCGACTAACCTAAACAAACTCGCCCAGAAGTTGGAGATAACTGGTTTTAGAAGATTTTAGAGGCATGAACAAGGGAGAGAAGCAAAATCAATTCCTAAGAATTTTATCTTCTTTTCTTACTTCTATTTTGATGATTATGAATTATATTAGTGATTTGTTTTACATTAGTATGAGTAGCTAAACTCCTAATCTAGGGTTTTTATGGAACCTATTGAAGGATGAATTTCTCGTTACGTTAATATAGATTTGCCATAGTATTCTCTCTATTTGTTCAACTATATGTTTATTATTGTTGATTGAAGGGCCCTCAATTAACTGTTCCTATTTAGTGTACATTACTCGGGAGAGAGTGCATATTTAGGTAGTTGTTGAATAACATCATTCCTAACGTATATGAGGGATAAATACGAAGGGTTTAAATGTGGGATTAGGGATAACGAAACTTTGGGTGCGATCTAAATGAGTTGTACTTAAAGGCTAGCTAGCGTAATTCGGGAGAATATGTGTAGTATATTGTTGTAATTACTCGAGAGAGAGTTATGACAGTCAGAGTGCTCATGATCGATAGAGAAGACTTAGGCAAATTTATAGTAAACTTAGCGAAAAGGATTCCGACAAATAGGGAAAATCAGAGCCTTAGATCATTCCAATTCTTGTCTACAACTCGTTCGTAGTTAGTTCTTAATTATTGCATTTTCATTACGTAATATTTAGTTAGTAAACATCCAATCTATTACTTAAATATTTCTGAAGATTGAATACGTGAATTTGTGTGAGTCCAGTAGCTGTGATTAATAGGTTAATTCCCTGTGGGATTCGACTCCGGACTTGTTAACCAGAATATATTTGCAACGACCGCTTTGTCCTTTTTATAAGGCATAGTTAGGCACGATCAATCATCTTCTCCTATGCTTTACTCTGTAATCTTGCAGTCCTTTAGAAACATCACTTGTATGTGTTTGGGTATCCTCTGTTAAGCCTCTACTCCTAATTGTTTGTTAATAAACTTCCTGTTTGTCTTTCATTTAAGAGCATACTCATGATTGAGCCCTCATATTCTTCACTTAGAACTATATTATTCCATAAGGAAGAAGCTGAATCTAGATAGTTTAATCACATCGGATTTGGAATGTAAAGTTAGCTGTTATCACTTATGAACTTAAAGGGAAACTCACTAACATGTGTCTTCCCTGTTTGAATGAAAACTGCATTGTGCTTGGCTGAATACCTTGACTCTTAATAATCTAATGTGAGTCTGGATTGAGAACCTGATAGGATAATGATCATGTTACTGGTTTGGATTAGATTAAGATTGACCTTCTTGCCTATATACGTGACTATGTTGGTGTTGTTGCTCTTTAGAAAAATCTGGACAAGATTGTTAGTTTATATATCTGGACAAGATTGAGGATTTAACCAATGTGTGTGACCCATTTTGATTGTTCTGAATATAGTCTATTAATTGTTGAAATATTGTGAACTCAATTAGGAACTCCTGCAAATTTGAACCTATCACTAAGACTAATGAGGTTGATATACGTCTTCTCTACCTGACTTAGTATTTTAAACTTAAACTAGTCTACTGGTGGTTGCTTCTCCTTGTTTCACATATGTGGTTGGTTTCTTTGAGCATTCTTATACATGTTGAATGTCTCTAAATATAACAAGTACTAGGAGGCTACACTCTTTTGTTTGAACTGTGGTCTCAAAATCAATAATGTAATCTTGTACAGTTTATACTTTGATAAAGGTGTTCCATACAGCTTCTATGGAAATTATGTATACCTGAATCTGTGTGTTTACTGTTGTTACCGTACTTGTTACCACAGTGAATGCCTCATTTCCAACTAAACTTGTAGAGAGGAGTGAGTGTGAGTGGCTAAGGGTATTTGGGAGTAGGATCTAGTTTGTGGTTGAGATGCTTTCCCTGACACAAGCACTGCTCGGGGTCCCTGAGACCTTTGTGAACTCTGAATTGCCAGAGATCCAAAGGTATCTTGCCCATGAATGAGATTTTTTCCTAAGTGTTTACCGTGAAAATGGTAATTACAATTATATCTGATTTTGTAGTTCTAAAAATAGGTGATTTGTTCCAATACTAGTTGTTTAGGCAGTAGATGCTAAGTGAGAGTTAAGAAAATGAGATAAGAGCAAAGGATAACAGAGTTATGCAAATCGAGCGGTTATGAGACGGGGTCTCGAGCTTGGTCAAAATAGGGCCTCGAGGTCGAGCTCGAGGGTTTAACAGAGAGCGGTCGATGAGGATACAACAATATTGAAGGCCTCGAAGATGGCCTCTTTATGATCAATAATGAAAAATAAATGAAGAACAATTTAATGAGCACAATAAATTAAAGGCAATAAATCAAGGGAACAATTGTGGAGAATGTTTGACTTAGAGAGCAGAGAATGTTCTTATTCTTCTATTGATAATCATGTGTCTTACAAAATGACAATGGTCCCCTTTATATAGGAGGGGGAAATCCCAACATAGTATATGTGTAACTATTACAAAGATAAACAGCTGGTACAACCATTTAATGCCACGATACATACTTGTACTATTCTTGCAGACTTGGTCAGCCTTAACCATGTGCCTTTTGAGAATTTCCCGATTTTCCATGATGGTCTCCGATTTATACCGCTCCGAGGTCGAGTGTGGGGGATCCTCGATATGCTTCCTCGGTGTCGAACCTCAAGTCGTGCCTCAATTCCTCTGGAGACATGCTACAAAATGCTATAGTGATCATAAAATTGGACTCTCCGATTTTAGCCGCATACAGATAGTCCCCACATTTCTTGGAACGAAAAGGCAAGAAACGATTTGAATTCTTGCTTCTTAGATATTCCTATTATGACGTCAGCCTCACCAGGACATTAAATGATGCGACAGAAAGGTTGCGCAGAGGTCGGTGTCAGCACGACTCTCGAGAAGCCCATGAACCGCTATTGGTTCGACCTTTCCGCTTCCCGAACATGCCCAAATGGCTTCTATAAATACTTCACTCGTTTACCTTTTCACAATTTTACAACATCTTCAAGTCTTCAAAATTTTACTAACTGTTTTCTACTTTCACCCTCTTCCTGCGCTTGCTTCTTCATCTTCTTTCTTTAAAATCAGTTGCATTATTGAAACAAAATTCCAAAACGGTACCTCAAAAAGAGGGCGCCACTTCTTCATCACCCCCATCTAGGGGAAAATCAAGAACTCCCCCTAGTATTGAACAGTGCATCCCTGGCCCCTTCAACACCATCTCCGATTTTAACATTGAAAAACCCCCTTCTACACCGGGCCGATGCGAGCCCATGTCTCGGTATATAAAGTAGTAACTGATATAGAGAGGGTAAAACTAGATTGTCGTTGGGGGGAGGCGGCGCAAGTAGAAATACCCACAGCCGAAGAAAGCATAGTTACTCATAAAGTTGGCTTTCTTAGCGTATATACATATCCCTTCACTTTAGGCCCCGTAGATTCTTCTTCACCACCGATAGACCCGGTGATTCTTGACTTCTGTAGTCTATACCGAGTGACTCTTGGTCAGATTTATCCTTCTTTCTGGAGGACTGTATATATGATTCGATACATTTCCAACATGGTCGAGGGAATGACTTTCACCCTCGAGCACTTTATCAGATTGTATAGCCCTCGTCTCTTCCGAGGGGGTCTAATTAAACTGCACCGTCGATCCGCCAAGGCATTCTTTGCCTGCATCGATGAAGATAAAGCCCGGGGATGGATGAGCCGATTTGTTAGAGTCAGAACCTCGGACATCATCCCTGTTGTAAAATTCCATTCCCGGAGGAATGGAACATGAAGCGTAAGTATCTCCACATTGAGTATGTTTTATCACCTCTTTTTCTTCTTCCGATATGACCTCCTTCTCTTTTGATTGATTTTCTACTGATTGTGTAGCCACCGTTTGGTTCCCCGGCGCGGTCCAGGACCTTCCGGGATGGATCAAACTTTTGGACTTTGCCCTCCCATACAACAAGTGCGCCTGACGCGATTTGGTCAAAACACGGTGGCAGGCCAAGAACTATGGCACGCTCTCATTGTTGTCATTTCCTCATTCTTTGTAAGTACTCGCTATGGTGGTGAGTTTGATACATCATGACTGTGCAGGCCTTGGGAAAGGCGTGTTGATGAGACCGCCTCCTCCTGGTGAGGAAGAGGCTTCTAAGGCCGTCATGGATAAGAAAAGGAAGAAGGAGACATCGGCGGCGTCTCCGAAATCCAAAAAACCAAAGGCTTGAAAGCCCAAGACCGACGCTACGGTCCTTACCTCGATGGACTCTGAGAGTCTTAGGGCCGAGGAAGAAGATTATGATGCCTATCCTTTGGTACAAAGGGTAAAATGAAGCATTGATGCTTCGAAAGTTGCTAGGTAGGCGGCTGCTGAGTTGGAGGTGGCCGATGAGAACCTGCCTCGACTTGAGGAGACCCTCGAGGAGGGTTTGAGTGCAGTCCCCGAGTCGCTTGCGGGACATGGCATAGTTCGTGTTGGTGAGCTCGGATGGCTCACTTCTGGAGATTGTCGGGGTCGAGAGGAAGCCGTGATGGAGGTTGATGCTGCAGGCGGGTTTCCATCGGGCCCGTCCTTCTCTCCAGGGGAGATACGAGATGCCCGGGACAGGATTTCCCCCGATTAGGGGACCTCTCGGGGAGAGGATGATGCATTCGGAGATTATTTTGAAGGTGTTGAGGAGGAGACCGATATCTATTTCCTCGTTGCTCTCGAGGAGGCCGAAAGGCTTCAAAAGCAGGTGACCTTATTGATATAGTATTCTATGCTTCGAATTTCTACTCTTGATTTTAAAACTTTTTTCCTTTTTATCTTTGTTCAAATAGTTATGGTTGTCGTGCCCAAATCCACTCACCAAGAAGAGGGAAATTCTACCTCAGCTTCTTTCCCGATCGATGGTACACCACCGGTGTACAGCGAGTTAACCTCGAGTTGTTTTGCTTTGAAGGAAGACTTTGCACTAGAGAAACCCTTCGATGCTCCGAGCCATCGAGAACATGCGTCGAGGTTTATTCGATCAATAGAGGAGAATTGCCTCGAGGCCATGAGAAGAGATTGTGGATGGGGAGAAAATGTGATACTGCAGATACCTTCTCGAGAAGAGGATATTATGGCCCATGTAGAGGGATTCCTGAATCTGTATACGTACCCATTTACATTGGGCCCCCTCGACCGCCTTGTGCTCGAATTCTGCCAAAGATATCGAGTCACTCTGACTCAAATTCATCCGTCCTTCTGGCGGATAGTGCTGCTGATGAGGTACTTTACTGAAAAGGTTGAGCTCGAGTTTACCCTTAGCCACCTTATCAGATTATATCAGCCTCTACATTGTCGAGGCTTGATTGTGTTACGACGCCGATCCACCAAGCCTTTTATTGTCAGTGACGATAAGGACCGAAACCGAGGATGGATGAGTCGATTTGTCTGAGTGAGGACCGTTGACATCATTCCTGCGGAGTTCCTACTGTTCCCCGAAAACTGGAACTTCAAATGTAAGTACTACGTCGTACCTTAGTGCCCTTTGCTCTTGATGATTTATAAGAATGTTTTTTTTTTCTTTCTCAGCGGTCCCGTGGATGCCGGAAGAAATCCCCGATCTTGCGGACTGGACTCGGAGGCTGGCATCTTTCTCGAACTACGGCGAACGCAAGTGGCGAGACCTGTCGAAGGGCTGATGGGAAGCAAAGCACCACGGTATGATCCATGTGATTGCCTTTTGAGGAATGCTTTATTTTATGTGTATTAACTTCACCACCGCAGGCGTTGGAGGATTCTCCGAGGTGAGATCGTGCCCCTTCGAGGAGGGGGAAGGACCATCGGCTTCAGAGCCGAGAGAGGATAATAAGCGGAAAAGGTCCTCGATGGATGAGGACATTCTCAATAAGGCGGGGCCTGCCCGGAGACACAAAGGATACGTCACCGCTGAAGAGGACCTCATATACGTTGGTCATTCTGTAAACATCAGATCTCATCGGGAGGATGGTTTTTCATCTATGGCTCGAACTAGGGGCCCTCCCGAGGTTGTCGATCCTGGTGGGCCTGAGACCTCTAGCCTCGAGGGAGAGGTTCCACGAGAGGGACGGAGCAAGAGTCTTTCACCACCGTCTGCTTCCCCCCTCGAAGTACCTTCGAGGGACGCTCGGGGCCAAGGGGCCGCCTAAATCAAGTGGGGTCTCGAGTGATCATATCCCGTCAAGAGCGATTTAACTGGGGCCGATGGGACCAGGCCAATAGATGCACACTCAACTCTTGAGGAGGCTCAGCGGCTCTGTTCCATGGTGAGTTTTGGTTGATTTTATCGGGTTCTCAGCTTTGTATTTTCATCTTCTGAATTGAAGCTTTTTTTTCATAGGCCTTTGACAAGCTCAAGTTTGAGCTGCTCCGTTGTGAGACCAAGTTGCTGGAAGCTTCAGACAAGGAGAAATCTCTCAGGATTATTTGCAATAAGAAAACAAAAGAGTTGATACATCTTCGATTGGAGATGCATCGAAGCTGAAACTACGAAGGCAATCTCGAGCATCAGGTAATCCTTATCTTGAGGGAGTACATGCTTCCTTTCCCATTTTTGAGAACTAATGTTTCGGTGCTTCAGTTGCAGAGAAAAACGGAAGCGTTGGAACGCCTTTGGGGAAAAGTCGGACAGGTCAACTCCAAATTCAATGCGTTGAAGGCGCAGATAGGTGTTCATGTTGCGGCCCAAAGGAATGCTTTGGCCAAGGCTTTTGCCCTCGAGGTACAACTTTGCAATGCTCGAGAAAGTATCTCGATTCAGACAAGCAGGATTTCCAGGCTCGAGACTGATCTTTTGAAGATGAAGGTCGAGGTCGTGGCCCGGGCTGAAGCTGAAGAAGTTCGAGCAAAGGCTGATAAGAAAGTGGTCATTTATTTAAAATATGTTGTTGATGCTCAGGCTGAGCTGAGGGGAGCCTTTGACAGAGAGGGGGAGCAATGAGTATGCCCGATGCAGATCTCGGAGGAAGACCCTCGAGGAGATTCATGCTAGGGGCTTTGATCTCTCGAAAGAGAGCAGGCCAAGGTGGATGAGATCGACGCCAAGTTTTTCCTTTTCTCTGGAGCCGATGATGATACTTGAAGGCTGTCGTGGGAGCTGGTCTGAGGGGCCGTCGAGGGAGCAAGTCCCGAGAGTGGACTAGATTTTTCTTTTCTGTCCTTGTATAAAACTCCTGTGGGAGCATTGTAAATGTATATTTGTAATACATATATATATATATATATATATATATATAATTCGTTGGTATTTCTTATTTGCTTGTCGATAATTAGCCCGATGAATTGGACTTTGAAATGAAACCCTTGGGGTTATAAAATGGCCCTGAGGATTTTTAGGCTAGCGCTTAGGCTCTTACGCATTGGGCCGGTACGCCCTTTGATATGGCTGCGACTTGGGCTCTTACGCACTGGGTCGGTACGACCTCTAATATGGTTAACCATTTAGGGCTCAGTATCCGAGTCGGGTTTCGACTCGAACTCATCGACCCTTAGGTTTTTTAAATCGGCCCTGAGGCTCTTTAGGCTGGTTCTTAGGCTCTTATGCATTGGGTCGGTACGCTCTTTGATATGGCTGGCGACTTGGGCTCTTACACATTGGGTCGGTACGACCTTTAATGTGGCTGGCGACTTGGACTCTTACGTGTTAGGTCGGTACGACCTTTAACCGATTCTTTTCGAAGTACTTTCGAAGTAATTGGAGGCATGTGCTTTTATGGCGACAGTCGTACGTCTCCGAGTCGCGTTAGTTTGGCCGGAGCCTTATGACGGTGGTCATTGTATTTGGTTGTAGCCTCTTAGTCCCCGAGTGAGATAGCCTCAGCGTCTATATCGAGGGTATGAATTTTTAGGGGTCTTACAAGTTCGATATATAGCCTTGACTTTGATATCGGGATTATGCCTTTTTAAGGTCGTACGTCGTTTGTACATGCCTTGCTTGAGGTCTTATAGTTTTGATATTGCCTCATGGAGGGCTTACATCGGTGCCTCATGAATGGCTTATATTGTTGATATTTCCTCGTATAGGGATTATATGTTGATATTGCCTCGTGCAGGGCTTATATTGTTGGTGTTGCCTCATGGAGGGCTTACGTTGGTGCCTCATGGAGGGCTTATGAGCTCGAAATTGCCAGCCCTGAGGTCTTAAGGTCTTACAAATTTTATGTTGCCTCGTTGTGGGATTACAAGTTTGAGCATGCCTCGTTGAGGTCTTATATTGTTGATATTGCCTCATGGAGGGCTTATGTTGTCGATGTTGCCTTATGGAGGGCTTATGTTGCTGATATTGCCTCATGGAGGGTTTATGTTGTTGATATTGCCTCATGAAGGGCTTATGTTGTTGATATTGCCTCGTGGAGGGCTTACATCGGTGATATTGCCTCATGGAGGGCTTACATCGGTGATATTGCCTCATAGAGGTCTTACATCGGTGCCTCATGGAGGGATTATATTGGTACCTTATGGAGGGCTTATGAGTTTGAAGTTGTCGGCCCTGAGGTCTTATGGCTTCGAGTTTTCGGTGTCAGTCCCCGAGTGTCCGGGAAATTCCTAGCCCTGGGGCCGTCGCTTGTGAAAATAGCAAAACAAAATTGACGCGCGAAGTGTTTTGATGATAAAAGATTCTCCTCCGATTACTTGGTACAAATATACATTTTTCACCATCGAGGGTTCGATTATCTATGTGGACACGGTTCATTCGACCGTTTGGTCCTATATATCGTTCTCCTGTCGAGACCCTCTTTGGCACATTTTAGTTTCTTCGAGGAGGTGATCTCCCGGGGGGATGCCCCCTCAGTATTTGAGATTGATTGAAGTGAAGCCTTGAATACTTGTTGAGTTCTCCTTATGTTTAGCATATAGATGTTGCCTCGTTAAAAACCTCATCGGTAAAAACCATTTGGGATAAAATCCGACGTGATGGAAAAAGAGCGCAACGCATGCTTTAAAACCTAAGGCCTTCGAGCTGGAGGGTGCTTCGATTCCTTTCAATCGAACACCTGCACATGGGTTAGTGTAAAATGTGATGGAAAGAGGGAGAGGATTGTACCTTAGCTGTGGTGGCGTTCAAGCCTCGATATGATTCATTTACTCGTTCCGAGGACGCGGCACGGTCCTTTATTAGTTCATTCGAGGATGTAGTTTATGATTGCTACTCGGCTGTTTGCTTGTTTTTTGGCTCCTTCGACGTAGAAGTTGTCGGCGTTGGTGCCGCATCGTGCACTGCGAACATTTCTTTTGTTGCATGCTACTCCCCGTACAGTGTTTTTACTCCATCTTTTGTAGTAAACTTCATCATTTGATGAAGGGTCGACGACACCGCCCTCATACTGTGAATCCATGGCCTTCCGAGCAATGCATTGTATCTCATGTCACCTTCGAAGACATGAAACTTGGTATCTTGAATTGTACCGGCCACGTTGACTGGGAGGATGATTTCCCCTTTCGTTGTCTCGCTCGCCATATTGAATCCACTGAGGACTCGAGAGGCGAGCATGATTTGGTCGAGCAATCCGAGTTTCTCTACCACCCCCGACCTAATGATGTTGGGCGAGCTACCTGGATCCACGAGCACACATTCAATTTGAAATTTATTCAAAAGAAAAGAAATTATCAGTGCGTCATTATGAGGTTGAGACAAGGTCTCGATGTCCTCTTCGCTGAATGAAAGAGCGTCTTCAAGTATGTAGCTCCGAGTTCGCGTTTCCCTGGTGATGGATACTTTTGTTTTCTTGAAAATGGGTCTCTGAGGGATGTCGACTCCACAAATAATCATGTGGATGACGTGTCGTGAAAATTCTGTTTCATTTTTCCTGTTCGCCTCTCTTTCCCGAAATTGGTTTTTAGCTCGGTCGCTGAGGAACTCTCGAAGGTGCCCTTTGCTAATCAGTCGTGCCACCTTTTCTCGAAGTTGTCTGCAATCCTCGGTCCTATGACCGTGGGTACCGTAATATTCACATATCAAGTTAGGTTTTCTTTGTGAAGGATCTGATAGTACGGGTCTTGGCTATCTGGTGTCATTGATTTTACCTATGGACGATGCGAAGTCTGAAACATCAATGTTGAAGTTGTACTCAGATAGTCGGGGTGCCTCTACCAGCCCTGTGTGCTTGTCGAACCCTGCTTTGTTCATGAGTCCCCGAGGGTTATGACCTCGATCCATCATTTGGTCACTTCTAGGTATGTTACACCTCGAGATATTTCTCCGACTTTCTATATACGGTTATACCTTTCTTTGCTTGACCTCGATTCTCTTTCTGGAAGCCCCGATTCCTTTGCTAAGAGCCTGCTAGGATACACCGAGCCTGAGGGGGCTTCTAATTGGTCATCCTCGACTCTTATCTTTGACTGATACCTATTATGTACATCCGCCCAAACTATGGCAGGATACTCGATTAAATTTTTTTTCAACTGCTTTGAAGCTATCAAGCTTCGTTCATTCAAGCCTTGAGCGAAGGTTTGTACTGCCCAATCATCGGACACCGGTGGTAATTCCATCCTTTCCAATTGGAAGCGGGATAGGACTCCCTTAAAATCTCATTCTCTCTTTGTTTGATTTTGAAGAAGTCAGACTGCCTCGTAGCGACCTTGATGGCACCAGCATGTTCCTTCACAAAAGAGTCTGCCATCATGGCAAACGAATCTATCGAGTCCGGGGGCAGGTTATGATACCACATCATGGCCCCTTTGGACAATGTTTCTCCAAATTTTTTCAACAAGATGGATTCAATCTCGTCATATTTTAAGTCGTTCCCCTTCACAACACAAGTGTAAGCACTAATTTGCTCATTGGGGTCCGAGGTCCCATTGTACTTCGGGAGCTCGTGCATTCTGAATTTCTTCGGGATGGTATTCGGGGCCGCACTTGATGGGAATAGCTTTTGCACGAACTTTTTTCAATCCACACCCTTCAGAATCGGGGGTGCGCCCGGGATCTGATCGATCCTCGAGTTATATGTATCCACCTTTTTGTCGTTAGCTTCTATCTTTTTTTCGCCTGATTCAATCCTCTTTGTGAGGTCCTCAAGCATTTTCATAATAGCGGGGTCCGCTGCTGACCCGTCATTGCTCGACCTATCTGGTGCATGTTCGACTCGAGGAGCCGTTTCTGGTGGCGTTGTGCTTAGAGTTCTTCGATGGATTTGTAGCTGAGCAATAGCCACTTGTTGTGCTTGCAACATCTAAAAAATGACATGAAGGTTAACTTCTCTTTCTCTTTGAGCAGGGGCTCTCTGTGCTTCATGTTGGTCTCCTTCGCGCACACTTTCGTCTGTATGAGATTTTACATCGACATGTTGAGCGTTGCGTGAGACTTCATCAACGGGGATTTGCACTGGTTCCCCTTCAAGGTTTTGCGGTGGTACACCGGCACCTGAAGCAGCTGCGTCGTTTTCTCCATGATCCTCAGGGCCGTTGTTTTCCTGTGCATTCACTGAGTTAGACATTTTCTTACCTGAAATTGAAGATTCTTGGACAAGAAAAAGTGTAAAGAATAACTTGTGGCTTTAGAAAACCAGCACTAAAACAATCACTATTATTTTTAGCCCCACGGTGGGCGCCAAACTGTTTACCGTGAAAATGGTAATTACAATTATATCTGATTTTGTGGTTTTAAAAATATGTGATTTGTTCCAATACTAGTTTTTTAGGTAATAGATGCTAAGTGAGAGTTAAGAAAATGAGATAAGAGCAAAGGATAATAGAGTTATGCAAATCGAGCAGTTATTAGATGGGGTCTCGAGCTTGGTCGAAATAGGGCCTCGAGATCGAACTCGAGGGTTTAACAGAGAGCGGTCGATGAGGGTACAACAGTATTGAAGGCCTCGAAGACTGCCTCTTTATGATCAATAATGAACAATAAATGAAGAACAATTTAATGAACACAATAAATGAAAGACAATAAATCAATGGAACAATTGTGGAGAATGTTTGAGTTAGAGAGCAGAGAATATTTTTGTTCTTCTATTGAATATCATGTGTCTTACAAAATGACAAGGGTCCCCTTTATATAGGAGGGGGAATCCCAACATAGTACATGTGTAATTATTACAAAGATAAACAACTGGTACAACCATTTAATGCCACGGTACGGACTTGTACTATTCTTGCAGACTTGGTCAGCTTTAACCACGTGCCTTTTGGAAATTTTTCGTTTTTCCATGATGATCTCCGATTTATACCGCTCCGAGGTCGAGTATGGGGGATCCTCGATATGCTTCCTCAGTGTCGAACCTCGAGCTGTGCCTCGAGCCTTCTGAAGACAGACTACAGAATGCTATAGTGATCATAAAATCGGGCTCTCCGATTTTAACCGTATACATTAAGCTCCTAATCATTGTCACTTATTAATCTCTTTAGGATTAATGCAAATGAAGATGGCTTCACTGTGATCATTCATTTTGCTTACTCTTTGATTATTTTATTGGGCCTCATATTGGCTTTACTGTACTATTCATCACGTTG
Source organism: Nicotiana paniculata (assembly GCA_005239505.1). Lineage (NCBI taxonomy): Eukaryota > Viridiplantae > Streptophyta > Magnoliopsida > Solanales > Solanaceae > Nicotiana > Nicotiana paniculata. Next base: position 58,403 of record ML315763.1, read on the forward strand.
TGCATGTTATTAGTTCATTGGGCCTCGTGTAGCACCACTAATGCCTTCTCTATTTTTGTATGCATGTTTGGGCCCGCTGAGTTCTTTAGAAGTCAAACCCAAGTTCTAGGCTTGAGTCCATATGATGAAGCTTGCCACTCGAAACCTGCTGGGCCTACCTCTCTTTCGGCTCAAATCTCGAGTCGTCCCTTTCCATTCCTCGCTTTTAGATAAATCGTACTTGTTGTTTATTCTCTGTATATGTTATGACACTAATACTGTTATTGATTGCTTTACTTATGCTTTAATCATTTTAGAAATATAGGCAATTAAAAAGGGAATCACAGCTTATACTATGTTAGATACAAAACTTCAACACTTCTTACAAGCCGGAATTGAAAGGATGATTATTAAGTTGGTTTTCTATAAACAAGGGCCAAACACAGACAGGTTTAAGGATTATCAAACCTCAATAAGTTTTCTCCAAAACATGGCTACAAATCAAAATTAACTTTCAAAGGTATACCCTATACCCATTTCCCAATAGTCTTTTACTCCACTAGATTTAGACAAAACAGCCGCATTATTTCAAAAGAAAAAAACATTCAAAACATAGCCACACTTTTACAAATCTCTTTTCAATCTTGTAGATGTGAACATTTTCACAAATTAAACCTATGTTCTGTTTTCAAAATGCATATATCACTTCCTTTCAAAATAATAGACTTTAAAGACAAGACGTAGAATGAGTTGCAAATTTTAAGCACTAAACTGAGTATGATATAAACATTTAATTCACTAAACCTAGTCTAAGTTCTATGGAGCTACGTCATGTAGATTCTAAGGGGTGTCTAACACTTTCCCCTTAGAAGAACAAGAACTTTATCCAAATCACACCGGTTAGCAAACTGATAGGATAATAATCTAAATAGGTACCCTAGTATACCTTTAAATATTAGGTGGTGACTCTTTTTCATCAACAACAGAGGAACCACTAGTTGAATCTTGTTTTGTCTCGTGCAAAATAGGGTGCAACACCAATTCCACAATATCTCTCAAAGAACAATACCAATGCCACAATAATACATAGCCTAGGCTCAAAAACAAGGTGTACAATACTTTCAACAACAACAAAAAGAAACGAAAAATAAATCAACAATGAAAGGTGTTCCATATAATAACAAATTCGATTCAAGGCATAAAAGTCTAAATCGGTCAAATATCACATATAAACCTGTGTACACACTCGTCACTTCATGTACACACCATTCACATAATTCAAATAGTGCAATTAAACCAAATTCTACGAGGAAGTTACCCCATACAAAACTAGGCAAGATACTTACCTCAATCCAAGTAGTGAAAATTTCCTCCAAAATCGAACTCCAAAACCTTATGAGAAGAAAATAACTAAATTTTCAAATAAGTAAAAACGCAGCAGTTGTCCCAGCCCGAATCAGATTCTAGATGGTCTCGAAACTCATATTTGATAAGTCCAACATGGTCCTTACGAGATTACACCCAAGATAGCTTTTTGAATCACCCAATTTGGTCTTAAAACGAGGAAGATATGATATTTTGAAGTTTTAATGGAAGAACGAAAATTTCAGTGAAATAAATGGCATTTTCGTAATTATTTACACCAGAAAAAAAACATAAGAAAATCTTCGTTTTAGCACCCAAAACAAATTCGGAACCTCCCGAACACAAACCACATATGCATTTCCATCATAAAATACGCTACGAACCTGCTCGCATACTCAAAATATCAAAAAGAGGTCATCTTGACCCGATATTGACCATGGTCAACCTCCAAATCCTTAACTAGTTTCTCAACTAATGATCCATAACACATCCGAGCCCCTCGAGATCCTATCCAATCATACCAACAAGTAAAAATATATTATCCTAACTTATCCAAAGCCTCAATACACCCACAAGAATATCACATCAAAGAATCGAGGTTCAAACCGAATAGAATTTCTATGAAGTTGTCAAATCTTCATTCTTTCAAAAGAGTGTCTGAATCACACTTAAACACTTCGGATTACTTCCAAACTTTGCGCACAAGTTCAATGTAACTATATAGACCTATCCAAAGTCTTGGAATATCGATTGGAGTCCAATAACATCAAAGTCAACTCTTGGTCAAACTTATGAACTCTTACATTCTTCAAATTGCCAACTTTCGACAAATAGTGTCGAATTCTTCTAGGAACCTCCAAAACCAAATTCGAATATATGTACAAGTCAAAAATCAACATACGAACCTATTGGAATAATCAAAACCCGATTCCAATTCCATTTACCTAAAGGCCAAAACTTGGTCAACTCTTCCGATTTAAAGTTTCCAAATCAAGAGTCATTCTTCCGGTTCAATCCTGAACCACTCGAAAACTAGAACCGACTATACACTCAAGTCATAATACATCATATGAAGCTATTCAAAGTCTCAAACTACCAAATGAAACGCTAAAGCTCAAAACAACCGGTCGGGTCGTTACATCAATCTCATTAATACAAACAAAGTTATCATTGTAATGACAAAGGTTGTGACATTTTAGCATATTTTTGAATCCCTGTCTCTAATGCATGAGTACAAGCCATTGTCATTTAAATACGACATTTAAACATAATGTTTTCATGTAATTTGTGAGAAACACACAAAATGGTGCAAAGAGGATATATACAGAATCATAGTTCTCATCACATACTGTTCAAACGCACCAGAATTGAGAATTCAGCCAGAGGTAGAAAGAAGCTACTATCACTAAACTATATAGATCGCGATAACTATGTCCAAGCTTAGATCATAATCTTTAGATATCTACAAACCATGTTTCTCTTGATTTATTTAACATCAGGAGGGAAATTGTTTTTTTTTTGGAGGGGGATACAACGCTACTAATGAGTTCTGGACCACCCACCTAAACTGCGGAAAACAATGAGCTCACCAAGTCAGCTAGCTCTCAACCCCTTCTCTTATTGTTTTCAACATTGGCTTCAACACTTTGATCTTTTGAATTTATTTTTCAGCTTTGAAGTAATTTATTGTCCTCTTTATTTAGGAAGAAGTAGTACTTGTATTATATTTTATAAATATAAAAGAGAAAGTAACATAAAGTCTCTATGAATTTGAAGTGCTAACAACAGATAATTCTTTACAGAAGTAAGTCATCAAGAAATGGTGTGCTAAATGGTAGATTGACCATCCCAGAAGCCACAAGAAATGCAAGAATCCACAAGGGTAGAATCCATTTAAACACAACAACTAAAATATTCTTTCCTGTGACAACCAAAAAAAAAACAAAGTTTCAAGATTGTTAAGTATTTAATAAAAGAAGTAAATATAAAAGGAATTTACTAAAAGAATTACCAGCAGAGGCAGATGTGTCTTCAGTTTTATCAATAAGCCATTCACCAGTTTCCCTTAGTTTCTTTTCCACATCTCCTTCATTCTCTCCAACAGAATTTGATAAAATTGAATCAAACAAAGTCTTGCTCTCCTTTGCTTCCCTTAACAAATCATAGCAACCATTTACCATTACATTTGGAATAGTTTATTTTTTTTAATGAATTTAGAAGAAACTATTCAAGAGATTGCTTGGAAAGGTATAAAGAGTGATAATATCTCTCCTAAAATACACAATCTTTTAGCAAAATAGCAACATATGTTGGAAAAAGAAAAAGGGTATTTGCCTGCTGGTATCTCTGTCTCGGAAAATGCCAGCACCAATGGCTCTTTCAATCTCTGCAACTGAAAGTTGCCTTTGATTCTGCTTCTTTTTCTTCTGCAGCTCCAGTCTTGGTTGGGATTTGAGGTCTAAGTTATTAGAAGGTGAAGGTGAAGGTGAAGGGTCAGTGGGTCGAGATGAAAATGCAAGTATTTTGCGAGGCTTTGCCATAGAGATGAACTTTAGTCCAATCATTTTGGATATGTTTGTTTACACTTTCTTTGTTATAGAATGAAATTGTCTTTGCAGTTGTATTTTGTAACCAATTCCTCAAAAATATCCCATGGATTGTCTTCTTGCAGGGAAAAATTCAATTTTCTTATTATCGGTTTTGGACTATTTCTCAATCTGCATGTGTAATCCTTGTACAAGACGCCCAATTTTCTCTGTATTATTCTAATTTCCTTCTATATAGGGAAGTGGAACTACCGTATTTTAGGGTATATCTTTTTTTATACTTTTTACCATATGTTAAGGTTCTTGAACATGTTATTCAACTAATAATTGTAATATTTTATGAAACCATAAGTAATTTTTGAAATCTCCCTGGGTGTCGTCTAAAAGAAATTTTAATGGATTTAAGAAAATGATTTTGGACCTTATTTCAGCGGATCAATTAGCAAAGGCAGACAGTAATTTTGGGAGCAACTTTGGGCAACGTGTTTTTGGGACAACGCTGGTTTTTGTTAAAAAAGCTTTGGAAGATGACAAGCAAGAAATAACGACTGCACGCTCAATACATACAACGGACTGCACTATAGAAGATCAAGGGAGGAACATAAATGCTTTTTACAGTGGCAACTCTGCTCTATGTCACCCACCATCAACTATGACATGCTGTTGCGATGATAGTTCCGTTAAGAATACCACAACCAACTTAGATACTGCTAGTAATAGTTCGGTAGTGTGTAATAGTTTAGTAGTTTGTAATATGGTGCAAGCTACGCACCACTCTTTCTGTACGCATATGTAATTAATGAATATTATCTTTCACACAAAAAAAAAGCTTGTAACAACTTTATTAAATTATATAAGTTTGAAAAATAAGTATGGTTCTCATTTAATTAATGATTATAAAAATAATAAAATTTTTTTTTGGTTCAGCTTTGGAAAAACAATTTAGTTTTCAAACAAAAGAAACAAAAAATAAAGAACTAAACTCAATTCTTCGAAGGTCACATAGTTGTCTCTGTATTAGATACATAGCATTAAATATATATATATATATATATATATATATATATATATATATATATATATATATATATATATATATATATATANCAAATTGATACATCCAAAATACTCAATTACTTTCTCTTATTGCACGGTTAAATTGATGGATGTTGAGCTCCTTGATCATTGACATGGACAGAGGCATGGATCTCTAGACTTGTAACTGCTACTGGATTGACAACCAATTCATGGGCGAGCCAAAGAAGTACAATTCCTCCTGATTAGACCTGGGCTGCAACTTGGATTAAATCTGTGTAGTTGAACTCCATGAGAAGGTCAGTGTGATCGGCCATTCTTATTTCTGTGAGGCAAAGGATAAAGGGATTGTTCCATGTGAGCAAAAACCTGAGATTCCGGCGGAATTCTTGATTGTGAGCTCCCCGACAATTCCATAACATTATCTTCATTAGTTCTTCATGTCGTGGGAATCTCTCTTCCAGAGCCAGTGATAACTCCAAGTGCATTAGCAAGTGAGGAGGATCGTATAGGGCTACTGGTAGTACGTTGTCTTGTAGGGTTGGGATCATGAGCATGACATATCTCTCTTCCACTGAGGAGGGGTTTAGGCGTATCTTCAATAAGGTTTTCTGGAGGTTCGGGGGAGGGGGGGGGGAGGGGATGAAAATTAGATACTTTTTTTCTATATTTCCTGACATGGAGATCGTCAGAAAATCGTTCAAAATCATGGATTCCATGAAGGTCTCCAGTAGGTCGTTGCCTTCTTCTGCTTGGTGTTGGTTTTCCTGTTGTGGTGAATGAGATGGGGAGTTGATATTGTGGTTGATGATTGCATGTTTCTGCAATGGTTGCATTAGTGTTGGTATTGGAGGTTGGTGGGGCATCACTGGTTGATAAGGAGGAGCAGACCATGGCAATGAGTTGTTCTGTGGGGGTGTAATCCAATGGGAAGGAGGATGAGGTGCTTGGGCTTACCATTGTTGTAATTGGGTGATGATTTCCTGCATTTGCCAAAGTGTGATATCTTATTGATGGATTAGGTTTAGGACTTGATCTTGTTGCATTTGGTTTGGAACTCCTTCTTGTATTGTGAAGGTCATCTCTTATGAAGTTTCCAGTAGTAGTGTGACATGATTTTGTAGTAGTTGTAAGTCTATTGGTGGTGGTGGTGTGGGGGTGGATTTTGCTGTGGTGGGAGATGATGTGCCGTAGAATTTCGGCACATTTAATACAAGTTACTTGGATTTCAGCTTGTTTTAATGCATTTGTTCGTTAATTCTTATGAAGTTTTGATGTTTTGCAGTACATAAGGCTGAGGACCCAAAAACACGGAAAAGAAGTCAAAAAGCCACAAAAAAGCAGAAAAAAGCAAGAATCCGGCCGCATAACTCAAATTCGGACCGCATAACTCACATGCGGACCGCACATTGCAAGAGGCAACCACAGAGTATAACAGTTCAATTGGCCAAATCAAATGAAGATTATGCGGTCCATTATGCGACCGCATAACACGTTTGCGAGCCGCATAATGGACCGTAGAATTCTAGTAGAGGCAGTTCCTCAAAGTTTTGCGATGGAAAAATGCGGTCTCATATCAAATATGCGAACCGCATAACTACTATGCGATGGATTCCTGGATGTGGGGACATGAAGATATGCGATGGAATGGGAAAATATGCGGACCGCATACCTGTTTTGCGACAAATATGCGGTCGCATAAGCTGTCTGCAGGGGAAATCTTGTCCAAATTTGGCTCCGACTTTTAGCACACTATAAATAGATTTATTAGGATTTTTTATGGGGTATCTTGTCTGAAATAGAGACTACAATACAAGGCTTTGAATATTCTATCTTTTAGAAACTTTAGAAGAAAGATTCTTGCACTTTTGTAAGCATTATGACTTTGAATATTGTTATCTTTTTGTATTTTAGCATGAGTGACTAGTTTTATATACTAAAGTTGTGAACCCTAAATGGGTGTAATGTTAATGGATGTTTACCATTGAATATATATATAATGGGTGGTTGATATTTATTCATTTCTCATTCTTCATTTATTGTTGGTGGTTGCAAACATTGACAAGTGTCATTATACTCTTTCTTTACTTGAAAAAGTAGGTTTGGGTTTGGTAGAAGTGAATATCAAAAACTCAGGGCGTTAAACCTTGTTAATAGAATTGATTAGGAATAAGTGAGTTTTATTTGGCATAAATTTATTTTTCTTAATTGCAACTCTTTTACATTTGGAAAAATCATAAAGAGGAAATACTACCCAACTATTGGAAAATACTAAGGTAGTCATTTAGAAATCATTTGCATATCAAATGACCTTCCATTAGAAATATATCATATTAACACCGATAGTATTACATTTCATTGAAGGGGACACAACCTTGGTTTAGTTAATCAAATTAATTACAATCTTACAAAATTGTACTTGTTTTTACTTCACTCAATTACATCACTCTTTTTAGCTAACGGAATAGAATCATGAATTAAGTTAAGTTCCACACTATTCAAGTAATATTTTCACGCCTATTCCCTGTGGGATTCGACCCCAACCTAGTTGGGTTATTATATTTGACATCGACCGCTTTACACTATTTATTAAGGTGTAATTTGAGCGTATCAAATTTTGGCGCCATTTCCTGGGAATACGGTTTTGAAATTACTAACTAGTGTGCACTTTACTTTACATCTTTTTCTATTCCATCACACTTTTCTTGGTGTACTAGGTAAGCATAGCCGATTATGATGAGGAGGAGAATCCCTTTGCGGATATTGAGGAATACATTGATGATACCAACGCCATTGTCCCTCCGCGGGTTGACAATGCTACGTTCAAGATAGAGCATTGGTTAATCCTAATGCTCAAGGCAGAAGGATTATTCAGGAACTATACAGATAATGATCCAACGCAGCACCTTAGTAACTTCTTGGGTGTGTGCGCAATGCATAAATAGAACAATGTGACAGACGATGCCCTGAGACTGCTGGTGTTCAAATACTCATTAACTAGAGAGGTGAGAAAATGGATTCAGAATATACCTCCTCATTCTATACACTCTTGGCCCGAACTTGTCCGTGCTTTCTTAGCCAAATGGTTCGCACAGAGCAAGAAATCCGAGCTCAGAGATAAAACCTTCTTCTTCAAACAACTACCAGGAGAACACTTACATGAGGCGTGGGACCGGTTTAAGTTGTATTTATTGAGGTCACCGAACCATGGTTTTCCAGATGCTATTTTGTTGGAGAAATTTTACATAGGTTTGGATCCAGTGAACCAGTCCATAGCTAAAAACGCAGAAGATGGATCTTTCATGGACAAAACATTCCCCCATGATTACACAGATTCTAGAAAAATGGCCAAGCACAACCAAGCGTGCAACTCTGAAGATGCCACTGGTGGAATTGCATACGGTACTCCCTATCTAACCAATATGATTAAAGAAAACCAAGAGAGAGACCAATTGATTGTCGGGCTTGCTACGAACATTGATGTGCTAACCAAGATGCTTACAGAAAGTCAGACAAAGAAGGTAAATGTTGTGGAAGACATGCAACCCATGGTAAATCAAGAGTTCGAGGAAGCAAACTATGTTCATAATTCTCAAGGTGGTTATCGACAACAAAATCAATGGAGGCCAAACCCGCAAGGGCAAGGCCATCAACATTGGCGCAATGATCAAGGTGGTTCGAGTCAAGGTACTTGGAGCAACAACAACAACAATTATGCCAACCGGAGTTCTAACCCCTATGTTCCACCAAAGGGGCAATATTCTAACTCCTCGCATTATAAGAAGGGTTCTTCAAGTGAATCTAATTTGGAAGGCATGCTTGAAAAGATCTTGCAAAATCAAGAAAGAGGCGACACTACAATGAAAAACATGGCAGAACTTGTGGGATCACACACCGCCTCTGTCCAAAATCTTGAAATGCAAATGTGAGACTTGTCAAGAGAACAAAATCCAAAGCTAAAAGGTACACTCCCTAGCGACACAATTGCCAACCCTAAAGGTAATGGGAGCGGTCCATCTTCTCATTTCATGGCTATCACCACGCGAAGTGGGAAAGTACTTCAAGGAGGTAATGAACAAGTGGTTGAAGTCGATGACAATGAGAAAGAAGTTGAGGTACGATTTGAAGTGCCGGTTGTTGTTGAAGTTGAAAAATTCCCCAAAGAGGTGAAAGTCCAAAAAGCACGCCATGATGAGGTAAAGGAAAAGGTGAAAGAGGCCCCAAAAGCTCTAGCACCAATTCCTCGACCTACGCCTCCATTTCCTCAAAGGCTTGTTAGAAGGGTGGATGATAGCAAGTTAGAGAAGTTTTATGACATCCTAAAGCAATTGTCGGTGAACATTCCATTCTTGGAAGCATTCCAAGAGATGTAGGGATTTTCCAAATACTTAAAGGACTTGATAACTAAGAAGAGATCCACGAAAAATGAAGTGGTGAGTATGACTCACCGGGTTAGTTCTATTATTGCAACAACAACCGTCGAGAAGAAAGAAGATCCGGTAGCATTCACCATCCCATGTACTATTGGCTTGCGATATTTTGCAAGGAAACTTTGTGACAATGAAGCTAGCATTAACTTGATGCCTCTTGCTATTTACAAGCAAGCGGGTTAGGCTTTCCAAGACCCACAAGTATGAGATTGCAAATAGCCGATCGTTCAATCAAGAGACCCGTGGGAATTGTTGATGATGTCCTAGTGAAAGTGGGGAAATTCCACCTCCCGGATGACTTTGTGATCCTTGACTGTGCCGTTGACAAATAAATTCCTATCATATTAGGGAGGCCTTTCCTTGCTACTGGAAGAGCACTGATGGATTCGAAACGAAATGAAATCAAGTTCCGAGTTAATAACGAAGAGGTCACTTTCCAAGCAAGTAAGGGTATGAAGTTGCCGCATGAATATGAAGGAATCTCCGTCATTGATGTTATTGATGAGGTGGAGGATGAAAGTGATAAGAAGATGGAAGAAGAATGCCTCGGTGAGGCCTTGGCGACAATATTGGTAAATTTTGATGGTAAGGACATAGAGGGATATGTGGAGGCTATGAATGCATTAGAAGGACGTGGTTCCTACACTTATACACCGAAGAAGATCTCTCTTGATTTAGAGAATAGAGCAACTCCCCCCGCAAAGCCTTCCATCATTGAGCCGCCACAACTCGAGCTCAAGCCACTTCCACCACATTTGAGGTATAAATTTCTTGGCTCCAATGATACTTTACCTATAATTGTTTCTTCTTTGTTGGATGATGTGCAAGTAGGTCAATTATTGAATGTCCCGAGGGAGCACCGTCAAGACATTGGGTGGACAATAGCGGACATCCGAGGAATTCCCACCGAAATTTGTGAGCACAAAATCCAACTGGAGCAAGGAAGCAAGCCTAGTGTGGAACACCAAAGGAGATTGAATACATCGATGCAAGAGGTGGTAAAAAAATATATTATCAAGTGGTTGGATGTCGGGGTATTCTACCCCATCGCAGATAGTTCTTGGGTGAGCCCGGTGCAATGTGTGCCGAAGAAGGGAGGCATGATTGTGGTCCACAATGAGAAGAACGAGCTCATCCCAACAAGGACTGTAACTGCGTGGAGAGTGTGTATGGACTACCGGAAGCTTAATAGTGCCACCTGCAAGGACCATTTCCCTATGCCTTTTATTGATCAAATGCTTGATCGGCTAGCGGGAAGGTCATTTTATTGCTTCCTGGATGGATATTCTAGCTACAACCAAATCAACATTGCATTGGAGGATCAAGAGAAAACAACTTTCACCTGCCCATATGGAACCTTTGCTTTTATCCGGATGTTGTTTGGGCTATGCAACGCTTTAGCTACCTTCCAACGATGCATGATGTCTATATTCTCGGATATGGTGGAGGATTTCTTATAAGTGTTCATGGATGACTTCTCGGTAGTAGGTTACTCCTTTGAGCATTGTCTTGACAACCTTAGACAAGTTTTCAAAAGGTGTGAGGAAACAAACCTTGTGCTAAACTGGGAGAAGTGCCACTTCATGGTAGATGAGGGCATTTTCTTGGGCCACAAAATTTCTAAACATGGCATAGAGGTTGACCGAGCCAAGATTGAAATGATTTCCAAGATTCCTCCACCAACTTCAGTGAAAGGCGTCCGAAGTTTTTTAGGGCACGCCGGCTTCTATAGGCGTTTTATCAAGGACTTCTCTAAAATTGCAAATCCCATGTGCAAGCTCCTTGAAAAATATTCCAAGTTTGTATTTGATGATAAGTGTCTTAAATAATTTGAAGATTTGAAAGAGAAGCTCACCACGACACCTATTATTGTCACACCAAATTGGTCCCTTCCATTTGAACTTATGTGTGACGCCAGTGGTGTAGCTATTGGGGCGGTGCTTGATCAAAGGCATAACAAAGTCCTTCATCCTATCTACTACGCAAGCAAGACACTCAATGGTGCTCAAATGAATTATACTGTGGCTGAGCAAGAACTTCTTGCCATTGTCTATGCCTTTGAGAAATTTTAAGCCTATTTGTTTGGATCCAAGGTGATAGTCTACACGGATCATGCTGCTCTTCGCTTTCTCATGGAGAAGAAAGATGCCAAGCCAAGGTGATCTGGTGGGTCCTTTTATTGCAAGAATTCGACTTTGAAGTGAAGGGTCGAAAAGGAACAGAAAACCAAGTTGCGGATCACCTGTCTAGGCTTGAAGAAGAAGGAAGTTCAAAGAAGAACTTTAACATCAATGATGCTTTTCCGGATGAGCACATATTGGCATTGTCTTACTCATCCGCTCCTTGGTATGACGATATTGCTAACTACTTGGTGAATGACCTTATTCCCTATGGATTGGAAACTTACCAAAAGAAAAAGTTCTTGCGGGAGTGTAGGAAATACTATTGGGAGGAGCCTTTCTTGTTTCGCATTTGCGCCAACAACATCATTCGGCGCTGTGTTCCGGAAGATGAGGTTATGCCAATTCTCAACATGTCATGACTCACCGGTTTGAGGTCATCATGGACGAAACCGAACGGCAGCAAAGGTGCTTGAGTGTGGTTACGATTGGCCATCAATCTAACATGACGCGAATCAAATGGTCAAAGCTTGTGATCAATGTCAAAGGCAAGGATCCATTTCTAAAAGGCATGAGATGCCTATGAATTTTGTGATGGAGGTTGAAATCTTCGACGTGTGGGGGATCGACTTTATGGGTCCCTTTGTGAATTCTTATGGCATGAAGTATATCCTAGTGGCAGTGGACTATGTATCCAAGTGGGTCGAGGCAATCATCTTTCCAAACAATGAGGCAAGAAGTATGACCGTATATTTGAGGAAAAGCATATTCACAAGGTTTGGTACTCCCAGGGCCATTCTTAGCGATGGTGGATCTCATTTCTGCAGCAAGGCTTTCACCGGGTTACTCGAAAAGTATGGCATAAAGCACAAGGTGGACATATCTTATCATCCTCATTCGAGTGGTCAAGTTGAAGTCTCCAACAGAGAGATTAAGAACATTCTAGCCAAAACTGTCAATGCAAACATGACCGACTGGTCAAGGAAGCTAGGTGCTGTGTTGTGGGCATACCGCACAACATTCAAGACTCCTATTGGTACTTCACCGTACCAGTTAGTCTTTGGTAAGGCATGTCATTTGCCCGTGGAGCTGGAACAAAAGGACATGTGGGCTTTGAAAACGTTGAACTTTGACTGGACCGAGGCTGCTAATCCGAGAATGACACAACTCAACGAGATGGAAGGATTCTGTTTCCATGCCTATGAGAGTGCAACCATGTACAATGAAAGAATGAAGTTTGTTCATGAAAAAAAGATCCTGAAGCGGGAGTTCAAATCGGGTGACTTGGTTTTGCTCTTCAATTCAAGACTCAAGTTATTTCCGGGCAAACACAAATCCAAATGGTCTGGCCCGTTCAAAGTGGTGAATGTGTCTCCTTTCGGAGCTATTGAATTAGAGTCGGAGGACGGACTTCGAACTTTCAAAGTGAATGGCCAGCGGGTTAAGCATTACCTTGGCGTAACTGGAGACAAGCACTTGGTGGAGCAATTTTCTCTCAAGGATGGTCCATCACCGACCACTGAGCAGGCCCAAAAAGGGGCCAACTTCGTCGTGCCGCGACGTTAAATCAAGCGCTTCGTGGGAGGCAACCCATGTGTGGTAATATTTTTTGTTTTTATTCATATCTTGTTTTTATTTATTTATGTAGATTAGATTGACCAAGTTGACGTGTTTTTTTAGAGTGCATGTAGCCCCAAATACCATAAAACATGGTGAAAATACTGAAGAAATTGAAGAAAAGTCACTCAAGGGAATTTGCGGCAACTATGCGGTCTCATAATGACTTTGTGAACCGCATAGTCATTGCAAACACGATCAGATGGTTGGCCCAATGGGCTTGCAAATATGCCGAAAATTTGTATTATGCGGTCCGCATATTACTTATGCGACCGCATAGTGCATCGCATTCTTGAGGTAATTTGACCAGATCTAAACCATCGCATAACACTTATGCAATCGCATAATGTGTTATGCGGTCACTTTTCCATCGCAAATACGCCAGGTAAAAATCCTAACTCTCTCACACCGTCAATCTCATTCACTCAACTAATCGCACAAATCAAAAACACAAAACAAAAAAAAAGAGGGAGAAAGACAAAATAGGAACTTGAACACGAACAAGGATCGATCAAAGAATGAAATTCAGTGTGCTCACAGTTCAAAGATCGTTTTCTACCATTGTTCTACATCTGGTATGTCCCTTCTTTCCCTTTCCTTTTCTGTTATTTTCTTTGCTTTTCTTTTTTGTTACTCTTTCTTTTCTTTGTGTTCATAATCTAGACCCTTAATTCTTGCTTGAAGTCCGCAATGTTTGGATAGGGGTATGTGAGGGTGAATTGCGAGTTAATTAGTGCATTAGGGTGCAAATCTTGTGAGAGGGTAGGTAAATTCGATGAGGAAGATGACTTTTTCGGGTGACTTTTTCGGGCGCATCAACGGTTTGCGGTCCGCAAAGTCATCGCATTATAAGCCCTAGCTGACCATATGAAAGATAGTTGTGCGGAGGCTTTTGCGATCGCATGCGTGTTATGCGGACCGGAAATCCACCGCAAACACAAACAGATGATGGATTTCTTTAAGGGCCAGTCTGTGGCATGTTGGAGATCGCATACCCTGTTTTGCGATGGGTTTTACGATCGCATAATTCTTGGGCCAAATGAGTGTAAAATTATGCGATAGGTATGCGCTCCGCATAGTGGTTATGCAATCAACTAATCCATCGCATAATTGTTTTTCTTCTAAGGATATGCAATTATGCGACGGGTTTGCAGTCCGCATAGTGGTTATGCGACTGCATAACCCTTCGCATAATATGCTTTCTTTTGCCAATCTTTTGTCTTATGCTTTCTTTGTTATGCCCATCGCTCACACACTGTTTATTTGCATAAATGGCACCGAAAAGAGCTATTGCAACGCGATCCCCATTCGGTCGTGGACAGAAAAGGTCCATTATGGGCCAACATGCACAACAAGCTAAACGTCCAAGACCAAGAACCACCCACACCACTGCTGAGCACTCCTCCCAGTCTGATGAGGAGGGGGCACAAATAGATACCTTGCCTTCGGTCGACTTACAGGCTGAACCAAGAAGGAAAAAGGGGGAGGACCTGCAACTCCGATTTGGGGTCATAGGCTCATTGAGTCAGTACAAAGAGGAGCTTTCAAAGCGAAAGATCCTCGAAGAAAAATAATTGAGCTTGAATGGGTTGAAGGAACACTATCCTCACATAATAGAGAACATCAAGCAGAGGAAGTGGGAAATCTTCACGGAGGTCCCTGATGAGTACAACGAGACAATTGTGCGGGAATTCTATGCTTCATATGGGGATTCGAGGAATGCTGAGCAAAGGAGAAACATGGTCTTTACCGAATCAGTTCTGGTTCGAGGGAAACAAGTGATGTGTGATAAGGGCACCATTATGACCTATACTTCAACGATTTGAGTCCCGTCACAGCCGAATATGAAGCCAAAGTAGCCAATAAACACAACGAGCGTGCCTGGATTGCCTCAATGATAGCAAAGGGGACCCCAACCTGGATTGACCCTAAACATAAGATCTACAAGGAGGATCTCACCCGGGAGGGTCGCTATTGGCTCAACTTTGTCACATCCCGTCTGATGTCGTCCAGGAATGAAACAGATATTAACATTGAGAAAGCACTCCTTATTGCATGCATCATGATCGGTATTAAGATCGATGTGAGAGAGATCATTTTCCGGGAATTGGGAGTCAAAGCGAACCAGAAACACACATCACTTCTATTCCCTTGCTTGATCACAACTCTCTGTAATGCTGTGAATGTGACTTCGATGCCAAAGCAGGACAAGCCGGAAAAATCTCTCAAGGCTATTGACAGTATGCGCATCAACGATGCAGTTCCAAAGGAAACTTCCACCCCACTAGAGATTCAGATCCCCATCTCCTCAGACTCAGAACTTCCAGAGGCCCAGTTACCTGCCTCTCATCAGTCCCTAGCTACATCCGCAGCTACTCCACAGGCCACCACTACACAGCCCCAGGTCCCACTACCAGCTCTTTCTAAGCTGGGCTCCTAGCTCAGACTACCAATGCTAAGGTGGACCAGTTGATGAAGGAGATCCCCAACATCATTCGGCAGGAATTGCTTCCCGTCCAATCCTCAGTAACTACTCTCCAACATCAACATAAATCCTATGAGGATCGCTTGAAGCAATTTGAAGTGCATTTTGAGAAAGTCGAATTGGATGAGGTTGGAGGTATGCCTCAGCTCCGTAAAGATGTTGATGCACTTAAGGGTGAGCTGCAGAAGATGCAGAATCTTGAATTTGACTCGGTATCTATCCTTCCAGAGAAAGGTGAGAAAGGAGCTGGCACGTCCATTCCGGGATTGGAATTTGACTTCACCACCTTGATGACAGCTCCCGAACACAGCATGCTGGGACCTCACAGGCTCAAGCTCCTCCTGAACCTATTGACATTCCCTCTGAGGCTGATTCTGGACATATTGAGGATTCAGAGGAAGGGGATATAAATGATGAAGAGACAGATGAAAATGCATTGTCAGAGGAAGAAGGGGGTCCTCAAGACAAGGGTAAGCAAGTTGTTGTTGCTACAGCTGCACAGGAGGAAGAATAAGAAGATGTGCAGCAAGCAATTGCACATTTGCTAGCGGATATGGTCGCCAAGGCCCATCCATCGACCACTCAACCATCATCAGGCGAGGCTAGAAGCTCTCAGGCCCCCGCTCCATCATCAGGGTAGTTGGAGAATCCTACTCCATCCGTGGAGGTCACCCGTCAGGCTGAGGTCCCACCAGCTATAACTTCAGCATCAGGGGGTGACCCCACAGCGACCCAACCTGCTTCAGACTTCTATAGTGCTTAGTGTGCCCCAGGGATCCCCTCAACTCTATTCTTAATTTTTTTTATGCATTGGGGACAATGCATGTTCTTTTGTTGGGGGTGGGGTAGGTATTTTTGTGTAAATAGTTGTATAAATATATATATATATATATATTTAGACTAGTAGTTAGTAAAGTATTCCCTTTGGCTTTTCTTCGCCGGGTTCTTTTCCAGGGGTGTAATAGTAGAACCATGGAAGTAGCATGGAACATTTTGACATGTTTGGTGTGATTGTATAGTTTCAAGCATGTACGAAAATGTTGTAAATAAATTGTACCCTTCCGTTGTTGATAAAAAAAAATATTTTATGGTTAGTCATTTCTGTGAACTTGAGGCTCGCTGTTTGACTTTATATCTACTCAGAATCGTACTTATCATACGATGAAAGCTTTGAGTTGCCTTGCGCTCACTTGAGGGCTAAAACTATGTTGAGTCAAACAGTTCATGTGCCATGGGTGTTAGTGTAAATAACTCTTGTGTTTACTTCTATCATCTAGAACTTGCTCAGGTTGTCTTTCAAGGCTAATGTTAATTACGTTTGGTTGGAGGAATGACCTTAGGCATTCTTTGTGTTATTTGAGAAACCCCTCTAGCCTTTCAAGTTAACCATTGCATAGATATTATCACTAGTTACCCTATTTTGAGCCTTTAACCTTTTCTTTGGCCACCTCATTACAAACCTTTCCCTTTTTGTAAAATAATTCCCTCTTTTGAACTCGTCCCTCCTTGAACATTGAGAATGAAGATAAAATCCTAAGTTTGGGGTGTGGTGTCAAGTTGAAAATTGGTAAGGTTGTATAGTGAGTGTAGGAGCATATACCTCAAAGTGTTCAGATGAAATTATTCAAGCTCCAAAAGAAAAATACAAAAAAAATGGAGATATATGTATGTATATTAATATGGAGGCTTGAAGAAAATTAGAGAGGTATTTAAGGTGGTTATTTTTCGGTAACTAGATGCCAATGAGGGCTATGTGGTTTGAAAAGAAACAAAGTGCAAAAAGAAAGACAAATGTGAGGAGTGTTCAAGGAGGCTGTAGTCACTTGTTTCCCAAATGCTTATCCGACCCTTCCTTAAACCTACATTACAAGCTTAAAAAGTCCTTATGGGATCTCCAATTGAATGTTTTTGAATAGGCGGCGAATTAAAATAAGGGAAAGCTTATGGCATGATATGTTGTAACACTTGAAATTCCTTGTGAGAGTGAGTGTCTTTGTAAATTTGTCCCCTGTGTTGTCTTTGTAAATATGGTGATTTTGGGGCTTTCTTTCTTGTGAGGGCATGAACTGCAAGGTTTAACAGAAGTTAGGTTCTTGAATTAGAATGCAAGTTCACTTAGCTGAGAGTAACATTTTGTCAATTACGTCGAGGCTCAAAGTTCACAAGTTGATTAGCTGCTTGTTAAAAAATAGTGGTCGTTCAAGAAGGGTAAATAAATTAAAGTACATGCTTGTAAACTGACAGTCAAAATTCAGTAAGAGTTTAGGAGAGGATAGTTTTTTGTTTTAGTAGCTTGAGGACAAGCAAGAGTTTAAGTTGGGGGTGTTAATGTGCCGTAGAATTTCGACACATTTAATACCAATTACTTAGATTTCAGCTTGTTTTAATGCATTTGTTCATTAATTCTTATGAAGTTTTGATGTTTTGCAGCACATAAGGCTTGAGGACCCAAAAACACGGAAAAGAAGTCAAAAAGCCACAGATGAGCAGAAAGAAGGCAAGAATGCGGCCGCATAACTCAAATGCAGACCGCATAACTCACATGTGGACCGCATATTGCAGGGGAAACCGCAGATTAAAATAGTTCAAGTGGCCAAATCAAATGAAGATTATGCGGTCGATTATGCAACCGCGTAACACGTTTGCGAGCCGCATAATGGACCGCAGAATTCCAGTAAAGGCAGCTCCTCAAAGTTTTGCGATGGAAAAATGCGGTCGCATATCAAATATACGAACCGCATAACTACTATGCGATGGATGCCTGGAAGTGGGGACATGAAGATATGCGATGGAATGGGAAAATATGCGGACTGCATACCTATTTTGCGACAGATATGCGGTCACATAAGCTGTCTGTAAAGGAACTCTTGTCCAAATTTGGCTCCGACTTTTAGCCCACTATAAATAGATTTATTAGGATTTAATTGGGGTATCTTGTCTGAAAAAGATACTACAATAAAAGGCTTTGAACACTTTATCTCTTGGAAGCTTTAGAAGAAAGATTCTTGCACTTTTGTAAGCATTATGACTTTGAATATTGTTATCTTTTTGTATTTTAGCATAAGTGGCTGTTTTAAATACTAAGGTTGTGGATCCTAAATGGGTGTAATGTTAATGGGTGTTTACCATTCAATATATATATATAATGGGTGGTTGATATTTATTCATTTCTCATTCTTCATTTATTGTTGGTGGTTGCAAACATTGACAAGTGCCATTATACTCTTTCTTTACTTGAAAAAGTGGGTTAGGGTTTGGTAGAAGTGAATATAAAAAACTCAAGGCGTTAAACATTGTTTAATAGAATCGCTTATGAATAAATGAGTTTTATTTGGCATAAATTGATTGTTCTTAATTGCAACTCTTTCACATTTGGAAAAATCATAAAGAGCGAATTCCACCCAACTATTGAAAAATACTAAGATAGTCATTTAGAAATCTTTTGCATATCAAAGGACCTTCCATTAGAAATATATCATATTAGCACCGGTATTATTACATTTCATTGAAGGGGACACAACCTTGGTTTAGTTAATCAAATTAATTACAATCTTACAAAATTGTACTTGTTTTTACTTCACTTTATTACAACACTCTTTTTAGCTAACGGAATAGAATCACGATTTAAGTAAGTTCCACACTATTCAAGTAATTTTTTCACGCCTATTCCCTGTGGGATTCGACCCCAACCTAGTTGGGTTATGATATTTGAAATCGACCATTTTACACTATTTATTAAGGTGTAATTTGAGCGTATCAGGAGAGGTGATGGTTGGTTCATTGGTGGACCGATCGGAGGAAATGGAATCCATTGTTGTGCATAGGAAGGTTGGTGGTGAATGATTATGGGAGGTGGGGGAAGGTGGTGGTAGTGGTTGATGTGGACATTGTTTATATGTCTCATGTGTCTTTGTTGATGGTGGTGACTCCTGTGGCTTTGTGTTCGATACATTGGGGGAGCTTGGTAAGGTATTGGCAGTCAATTTGGAGATTTGAGTTGAGGTGGTGTTAACGATTGATGGGATGGTATTTGAAGGAGTCTTTGGGGATGTAGTGGGTGTGATTTCATCGGTTGGTTGAGGGGGTAGGCCATTTTTATTGGTTGATGATCTAGTGTAAGTTTCATGCAATGGATTACCGTGTGTTTTTGGTATTGTAGGATCTGTGGAAGAAGTATTGGCTGGGGATTCTTTAGGTAGTGATGATGGTGAGGCAGTGGAGTGTGGCAGTGAGGCTGAGTGTGGAAAATAATGTTGATGTTTTGGGACAAGGGAGATATGGTAGAGATTATAATTGTTTGCATGGGCATCATTGATTCATTTGTCTTATTGGTGTTTAATGAGTATTGATCATGCAAGTGCATGTTTGTGACCGGGTTTAGGTTAGTAGACTCATAATGATTTTCTAGTTTTTGTTGTTTGGTTTTGGAGGTATGCATTTGGACATAGCTTTACGAATAAGAGGGTGTAGGAGTTGTGACTTGGAGCAATGATTTGTTTCTCCTAGGTTATCAGAAGGCATGGGTATTGGGAAATGAATGTAAGAAGACGATGATTTGGAGTAGTTTGGGTTAGGGTTGCATGATTGCGGTATAGGCGGTATAGGGTGGGGTTGGGTAGATTTGGCTTTTGTATTGGCAGTATTGGGTGGGTCAAGAGTAGGGTTTTGTTTTGATTGGTTATCTTGGTCTTGTAGGTTGAGGTTATTGGCTTATTTTTTAGTGTCATGGGGCCCGTTTGGGTCTATTGTGTCTTTGGTGGTGGTATTTGGGGAGTTTGGGTGGTTTTGGATCTTGAAAATGGTTTGGGGTAATTGGTGGTCTTTCATTTTGGTGTTTGCTTTGTTTTGAGCATACCGTTTTTCATTGTGTTTGTTGCTCATCTTCATTAGTGGTTACATTTGAATTAGCTTGTGGTTGATTCGAGGTTGAAGGGGTTGTAAAGGTCAGACAGTAATGAAAGTTATGTCCTAGACAACCACATTTTGTACATATAATAGAAGAATCTTCATAGTGGATTACTTGGGTTTGAGTCCCTAATAGAATTTCGGATGGAAAGGTTTTGCCTAGTGGTGCTAAGATGCAAAGTCTGGCATAGCGACCTCTTGATGTATGCACTGTGCATGTGTCTACTTTTATGAGTGTGCCAATGAAATTTGCTATTTTCTTAAGGATTTGTAAGTCATAGTATTCAGTGGGTAATTCCTGTAGACGGATCTACACATTTGTATGATTTGTGTGTGTTAGTGCTGGGTTGAATTTGGGTTCCCATTGGCATATGGAGAGGTATTGAGATCCTATGAACCAAGGTCCATTTTGGTATATTTTGTTATAGTTTTCTATTTTTTGAAATTTGATGAGGTAGAACTCATAACTAGATCTATTAATTGTAGGGTTTTATCAAGTTGCCAGAGTAAGTTTAATTTGGTCTTAAGATTTGTGTAGGATATTTTTTTTCCTAGAAGTTTGATGATAATGGCTTGTTGCCAAGGACGTTATAGCCTTAGTTTGTCCTTTGTGGATATAGGTATGAAAAAGGGATTTTTGATTGGGTTGGAGTTTTATTATGCTAAGGTTAGTTTATTCAAGAATTCTGCTTCTAGGGTGGGGTTGATTGATGGAGGAGCAGAGGAGAGAGTGTCACGGAAGCTTACCTTGTTTGTGTTGGTTGATAGAGTATTGGTTTCCTCCTCTATGTTCATAGCTTCTTTAGGTTTATTAATGCTGCGATTTAATTGGTCCTTCTCTTGATCTGATAACTCGTTTTCATATGCTTCCTTCATGGATTGGTTGCCTTGCGAATTAGGTTGTTAACTTGGAGAACTGCTAGCTATGGAAGAAGTAAAGAAAAGAAAATGTTGAATAGTATGTTAGATGACACCTGTATATTGATCAATCTTCCAGCACCCTCCCAAAATTATTTGTGATAACCACAGAGCCCAAACTTTCAAAAGCTCTGGTTCTCACCAACAAAAGATACTTCAAAACCATAGTTACTTAGTGGATACAACAACATTAAATATCTATTTCAGTCTCAATTCACAAAATTCTCTCATCACAGAACAAATCAGCTTGAAGACTAATAACATGTTTGGTCAAGCTTCTTTAAAGCCAAAAGTATTTTTTTTTATTTAAAAAAAGTGCTTTTTTCAAGGACTGCTTTCATTAATAGCACACTATTAAAAAAATAATAAAAAGGTTAGATTAATTAACAATTAACAAATATGACAGTAAAATATTTATACATAGCAGATTTAATTCAATTCAAATCAGCAAGAATCAAACTGCTTAAAAAGGCAGTCCTAGTATTTAATATCTTTCCCTATTTTTTCTCTTCATTCTATAACATGTTTTATGTTTTCGTTATAAACCAATCCATTCCATAAGCGATTTTTTCCTTTCCATACATGGACCTTTTTATATAATGTAATGTAGCAAAATTAACATCTTTATATTCTGATGAAATAAAATACATATATTTCATGAAAAAAATATAATGTATATTTGTGGTATATATACATTATAAATCATGTATTTTTTTGGAAAATTTATGTATATATGCATATGTTGTTTATATACGTCTTTATATTAAATATATATCATCGATCCATTACATAACAAATTTTTTCCTTTTTATATATGGACCTTTTTATTCAACTTAATCCTAGCAAAATTATATATTTGTATACTCCAATGAAATAAAATACATATATTTATGTTTGTGGTATATTATAATTGTGTGTTTGTTTAGAAAAAACATGTATATATGCATCTGTTATTTACACTTATTTATATTTAAATAGATATTATTAATATGCAATTTATATTTTGCACTAATATAACATGCATATTAGTATAAATTATCCGTATATAAATAGTATATGTGACATATTTTTTCTTTTTCTATATACATATTAGTGGCATGGCATGTTAATATTTTAGATTAAATTTTATATAATAATTACTAAAATTTTCATTTTGCAGAGGAAATTATTTTTGAGATATTCTTTCAAAATCTTTAATATATTTGGGTATGTGTTATTTAAGAAAGAGAAAAAAGAAATTATGGAAGAGCGAGGGAAAAAAATGTAATAAAAAGTGTATCAATACAGAGGGATCTCTTAGTTAATGGAGTTATCTACGTGAAAGTGCTAAAAAAATTTTAAAAAATGCTGTTCTTGGAATAAACAAAGCCTACTATCATTTATGAGAATAGTTTTTAAAAAGGGAGCAAGCATCTAAAAATCTCTTTTTTGAAAGTTGAAGCGTTTGACCAAGCTTTTAGAAGAAAAAAAAGTGTTTTTGAGAAGAAGCAGAAGCAGTTTTGGAGAAGCAAAAAAAATAACTTCTCTCCAAAAGCACTTTTTTGAAAACCACTTTTGAGAAAAATACACTTACAAGCAATTTTGAAAAGCTTGGTCAAACATTAATTGCTGTTCAGAAGTGTTTTTCAAATAATTAGTCAAACACAAATTGCTTCTCATCAAAAAAAACACTTCTCAAAATAAGTTGATTTTTGCTGCTTGGCTAAACATGCTATAAATAGAGGGTTTTGTATAAAGAAGGGTTATATGACTAACAAAATGAACTCATATTTCTTATATTACAACATGTAATCCTCTAAAAGAATTTAGCTGAATTCATCATGTAGGTAATGTCCTAAGCAATCTCAGCGCTCGCATCCAATGTGACCTTTGCGCTAGTACAAGTCTTCTCAAAATTGGCACAGCTCCTGCAGCTATAATCACAACATGATTCTCAGTGTCCATGCTCAAATTATACAGTATTGCTAGAGATGCTTCAACAGCTCGTTCACTCCCATTTTCAAGCAGCTTCACCAATGGAAATATCCCTCCCTCGGCAGCCACGGCTCTGGTGGAATTCACCACCTCTTCAGACATTATTCTGTTGAGTTCTACAACAGCAGCCTCTTGTACTTCCGGTGAATATGAAGTCTTGATCTGTTCTACCAGCCTTGGGATCGTCTCATAAAGAGTTACCTCTAAGTTGATCGGATTATCATAGTCAAAATATGGACCAGAGAGATAGCAGAGCTTCACAAGACAGGCAGCAACCCAGTCTTTGTGGTAAAGTGGGATGTCTGATTTGAGAACCTTCCGCAGTAACTTTGTGAAATGAGATGCATTTACTTTACGACAGAACTGCTCAAAGTCCAGCAGTCTGGTAAGTAGCCGGGATGCTGCAGATATTGCATGACCAGCCTCTTCAACCTCAAGCGCATGAAGCTCCGGGTTCTGCAGATCTATTTCAGATTCAGCGTCTGCAATATCATGATGAATCCAGCAAGTTATTTATTTGCAATAGAATTTAAGGCAAATATTCTCGAGTATTGATAGGCTAGTATTTAGCATAAGATCTCTACACCACCAAAGTAACAAAATTGACTAAATATCATCAGATCATCCACCGTGCTTCTAAGTTTTCTTCATTTAGCCAAGTAACAAAAATTAGGAACGAGCTATTAAATGGCTAACAAGTCAAACTGTGCAGAATCATCTTTTAGAAACTACTTGAAACAGCCTCCAGTATGCTGGCTATGCTACATAAATCAAAAGACAACATCAAAAGACTCGAGCAAGTCCCTGCAGCCCATGAATGTGAAAACCCTATGCCAAAAATTCTCTTCTTAGATAAACAGATTAAGGCAGATCACTGACCACCAAATTTATCTTCCAGTTTCCGCTTAAAAATTTACTCAGTACCGACGTGAGGAAAACAGTGAACTGGTCACAAATGTAAGAACTCCCAAGTCATCTGTAAGTCTACAGGTTTACTCAATTACAAAAATCAACTTGTAGTGGTTAAAAATGAGCATTTCCACAGAACTGAAGAGAAAATATATACTACATAACAGTAAAGCAATGAACACAAAAGGCACACCACTATTGTCAAGAACTTGGCATATGCTGAGCACTTCTGGAGTTTGGACATTTCCTTACCAAAGAAGCTCAGAGACACATGAACAGTAATATTGGTGAATTTGCTAAGCATAGACAAATAGGATGAATGAAAAAGTTGAAAGGTGGAAAGTAGAATTGTACATGTACCCAGAGAGAGAGAGAGAGAGAGAGGCGACTGGCAACTGAGTTATAATAATTTGGTGTAAATGGAAGGTAAAATGTTGTGGATCACAACTGAATCAAAAATGTAACCAGTACAGGCCTCAGGTAAACTAGGAAAACTATTAATTGTAAGTTTTTGGGGAATAATTTGTGGCTTAAATGCCAGAAAAGAACATCCTAATCTCCTACTTTGGTAGTAGGAGGCACTACTTTTGAAATTTACAAGCACATTGACATTCCTTGAAATCAAACAGAAACCATGATTTCCTTCTTCAAGGTAGTATTCTCCAGAAGATTTCCTAAAGACTTCCATATTACTATGTTATGTTGAAGAGCAGCAGTTACAGACTACTACGTACTTCAAAGAGGGATCAAGAAACCTACTAAAAAGGGAAAAGTGAAGCCACACTTTCTGACAGACTGGGCCTTAATGAGGATTGCGGGCAAGTAATCTCTCATACCATTTAAAGTTTTCTGCTGGAAAACAGCATCCAGCCCACTTTCTAGGTCAACGGACAGGATCTTTTCCGTGCATGGCTCAATAACTGCGGCGAACTCAAGGATTGAAGCAGATTTCCTCTGCAAATCTGGGGATGATGTCCTCATGATATCAACTAGGCGAGATAGAACAGCAGAATCTAAGAGATCCACCACATTGGCAGTTTCAAAGCTGCAAAAACGAAACTCAGAGTTTGATTCACCATGAAATAGTGAATTGATTCATCTTACATCTGCTGTAACACCAACTAGTATGAAGCACTTAATACAGTCCTACATTTTGAAAATCTCAAAACTGGTGAAGATGATCAACGGCTCGTCTGCAGCACAAATAAATGCCTTATTGATGAAGTAAAGATAATTGCAACATGAACAATGTTGTTATTAAGCAACTTTAATTACACAATGCATTTAACATGACAACAAAATCATTTGGAAGAATACTTCCACCAAAATTTTGAGAAGGAACCAAAACTTCCCCAGATATGCCCTTTACCCTTTGTCTACTAAAAATAAAAGGATGATGAAGGAATGAGTCTTTGGACCTAAGAGCATAAAGTTAACACAATCATTTTTATCGTAACCTCCGAAATCCCAATAATACATGTTGACATGATGACCATCACCTTTATATGTTGCGAGTTACAAATCAACATCAACTCAAACCACAATAACACAAGTTCCAACTAGTACCCCAACCAACTTAACAGTTTCGTCCTCACCCACCCTAAAACTCAAGCCCAAGTTGGCGATCATACAGCATGTAAGCCTTGGAAATGATTTGATAATCAAACAACTATAAAATGTGGGATGGTTACCTTGTTACTTAACACTATGTGCTAGCATTAAGAAAATCTAAAACTCAATATCTAGATCATCAAATGCATTGAGCACTGCTGGAGATGTTACAATTGGGTTTAGCAGACAGTCAAAATCAAGAACACTCTTGAAACATCTTTGAGCAATTGACTACCATTTAAAGCTTCACATGACCACACATAGAGAACCTAAGGAGAATCTAAAAAGGGAAAAAGTCAAAATTTACCCCTCTACTTTTGAATATTATCTACATCTAAGCTCCGTTAAACTATTCGGTCAAATTTACTCCTACCGTTATATTATCCCACCAATTTTACCCCTACCATCAATACACATTTAACATCGCTCCTCAGTCCGTCAGATGACCCGGAATTACCCAAATCATTTTAGTTAAGCCACTTATTCTTCTTCTTGATCCATTATTTTCAAAATAGTTGGCATTTACCTGCTTTTTTAACTGGAAAAAGGAAATACGAGAAAGAAATATTAAAATAATGCAGCGGTTAGTAAACAAAGTATAGTAAATTGAAAAAACTAAATTAGGTAGCTTGTCTAAATTTCAAAAGTATTTGCAACACCCCAACTTTAATGAATTCATAGGGGGGCACTGCAAGTATTAACGAAAGAAGTTGAAGTTCCTTGGAGATTTTGCATTATCGAAATCAATTTTGCTTTAATCAAATGCCTACGTACTGTGCACTCCTAAGTTAGTCGACCGAACTATATACTAACTAGACAATTACAAAATATATTCGAATAGACATGTACATACATGATGAGCAACCACATATAATACATAACAAATAGACCCATAGAATTCTGCGGTGTCTATATGGTTGAAAAATTATAAAATATTAAACCAATTCCAAAACTATTATCAAAAGAAGAGAAGTGGGTGCAATGTTGATTAAAAATATCCATGAATAATTTGTATAACTTAATACCTTTAGCATTCACATTAATAGTAATTTTTGAAAATAGTGGATCATGAAGAAGAACAAGCGATTTAAATAAAGGGATTTGGAAGATTTTGGATTACCTAACGGACTGAGAGGTAATTTTTAAAATTTACTGATGGTAGGGATAAATTTGGCCGAATAGTATAACGGCATGGGCAAATTTTGTTGAATAGTATAAATGTAGACAATATCCGAAAGTAGATTGGTTAATTTGGACCTTTTCCCATCTAAAAAAGATATAGACCAGGTCACGTTTGCAATCAAAAGGAATCATGACTTAGACAGCACTATCAATATTAATCTAACTTCTCAAATTTGAGATTTACCGCTTCTCATTGAAATCACTTTACGCGTCACTGGCTAAAGCACAAACCTCTCTGAAGCGCATTGCTTCACCCATATAAAGCGATGATCCCTCGAATCATCGTGTGAGAATGTACGGGCGAAAAATATATTATCTATATATTCTGTTAAGTGTTTTACAATAGCCCTATTTATAACTATACACAAATACATATTCTACTCATATTCCATGTGGGACTAGGGTTATTTACATAACTATCTAACACTCCCCTCACGCCGGTGCATACAAATCATATGTACTGAGCTTGTTACATATGTAATTAATACGAGGATCAGTGAGGGACTTGGAAAAAATATCTGCAAGATGATCATTCAACTTCACAAACTTTGTAGCAATATCTCGTGAGAGTATCTTTTCTCGGATGAAGTGACAGTCAATCTCAATGTGTTTAGTTCTCTCATGGATCACCGGTTTTGATGCAATATGAAGGACATCATGATTATCATACACAAGTTCCATCTTGCTTATCTCACCAAATTTCAACTCCTTGAGTAAATGTTTGATCCAAACCAGCTCACATGTTGCCACATCCATTGCTCGATATTCTGCTTATGCACTGGACCGAGTAACTACATTCTGTTTCTTGCTCTTCCAAGACACCAAATTACCTCCTACTAAAACACAATATCCAGACGTGGAACGTCTATCAGAAGGTGATCCAGCTCGGTCAGCATCTCAGTATCCAACAATTTGCTCATGGCCTCAATCTTCAAACAATAACCCTTTGCCTGGAGCTGATTTTATATATCGAGGAATGCGGACAACAACATCCCAATGACTATCACAGGGAGAATCCATAAATTGACTCACCACACCCACAGGAAAGGAAATGTCAGGTCCAGTCACTGCGAGGTAATTTTTTATTTATTTACCAACCAGCGGCCTATATCTAGCAAGATCGTTAAGCGGCTCCACCTGTCCTGGCAAAAGTTTAGAATTCGGATCCATAAGAGTGTCAACAGGTCTACAGCTTGTCATTCCTTTCTTCTCAAGAATATCTAAGCCATATCTCCATTGTGAAATCACAATACCTGAGCTAGACTGAGCGACCTCAATACCCAGAAAATACTTTAATCTGCCTGGATCCTTAGTCTGAAAGAGATATTGCTTCAACTTAGTAATACCATCCTGATCATTGCCAGTAATAACAATATCATCAACATAAACCACCAGATAAATACAGAGATTTGTAGCATTCTGCTGATAAAACACAGAGTGATCAGCTTCACTACGAGTCATGCCAAACTCCTGAATAACTATGCTTAACTTACCAAACCAGGCTCGAGGAGACTGCTTTACACCATAGAGGGACCCGCAACGGACATACAACGCCCCTAAACTCCCCCTGAGCAACAACCGGGTGGTTGCTCCATATAAACCTCATTCTCAAGGTCACCGTGAAGAAAAACATTCTTAATGTCCAACTGATAGAGAGGCCAATGGCGAACAACATCCAACAACAACAACAACAACGACCCAGTAAAATCCCACAGCTGGGGTCTGCGGAGGGTAGTGTGTACGCAGACCTTACATCTACCCCGATGGGACAGAGCTGGCATTAACCACCAGCTGTCTAAGATCAACCCTATCAAACTAGCTTCACCCCCGGTTCGAAGCAGAAAATGCTCGACTACCCCCTAACATACACCCCTAATGCTCGACCTCTACACATTTCTATCAATGGCCATGTCCTCGGAAATCTGCAACCGTGCCATGTCCTGCTCCTGCCAGATCACCTCTCCCTAATACTTCTTAGGTCGCCCTCTACCTCTTCTCGTACCCGCCAAAGCCAACCGCTCACACCTCCTTATCGGAGCATCAGGGCTTCTCTTCCGCACGTGCCTGAACCATCTGAGCCTCGCTTCCCGCATCTTATCGTCCACAGGAGTCACGCCCACCTTCTCCCGAATATCTTCAATCTTATCCTTCCTAGTGTGCCCGAACATCCACCTCAACATCCTCGTTTCTGCTAATGGCGAACAACAACCATGGATTGAAAAAGGCGAAATGATGCTATTTTAGCCACGGGAGAGAAAGTATCACTATAATCGAGCTCAAACATCTAAGTATACCCTTTGGCGACAAGACGAGCCTCAAGTCTATCAACCTGGCCATCTGGACCAACTCTGACTGCATACACCCAACGCAACCAATAGTCGATTTACCAGAAAGAAGAGGAACAAGCTCCCAAGTACCACTCATATATAAAGCAGACATCTCGTCAATCATAGCATGTCGCCATCCTGGATGAGATAGTGCTTCACCTGTAGGCTTAGGGATGGCAACAAAGGACAAAGATGGTACAAATACATAATGGGATGATGACTGACGATGGTAACATAAACATACATAATAGGGATTAGGATTAAGCGTGGACATTATACCTTCCCGCAATGCAATTGGTTGACTAAGAGGAGACAAGTATGTAGTATTCGAGGGGTCAGGTGCAGGATGTGAATCAGTTGGGCCTGATGTTAGGCGCGTACGACGATGATAAGCCAGGAATGGTAGAGCCGTAGAAGGTTGAACTGGACTAGGTGGTGGATTTGGAACTATAGGTGGTGGAGCTGTAACTGGAGTTGTAGCTGGTGGAGTTGGAGTTGTAGAGGAAGATGAATGGCAGATAGTGACTGAATCTCCAAAAGATGGAATTGGTAGCACCTCAGAAATATCTAAATTATTACCTAGACCTCTGAAGTATGATTGAGTTTCAAAGAAGGTAACATCAGCAGACGAAAGGTACCGCTCGAGGTCAGAAGAATAGCATCGATATCCCTTTTGCGTTCTCGAGTAACCTAGAAATACACACTTAAGAGCACAAGGAGCTAACTTATCTTTTGTTGGAGTAAGATTATGAACAAAACATGTGCTCCTAAAGACACGGGTTGAAGAGAAAACAAAGGTAATTGAGGAAACAGGAGAGAGAATGGAACTTGATTCTGGATAGCTGAAGATGGCATACGATTAATAAGATAGCGAGATGTAAGAACTACATCCCCCAAAAACGCAACAGAACATGAGATTGTATGAGTAGGGTACGAGCAGTTTCAATAAGATGTTTATTCTTTCTTTCAGCTACCCCATCTTATTGAGATGTGTACGGACAAGATGTTTGATGAATAATCCCATGAGTTCATAACTGCTGAAATGGGGAAGACAAATACTCTAGGGCATTATCACTACGAAATGTGCAGATAGAAACACCAAATTGATTTTGAATTTCAGCGTGGAAGGTCTGACAAATAGAAAATGACTTAGATCGATTTTTCATCAAAAATATCCAAGTGCACCTGGAATAATCATTAATGAAACTGACAAAGTAGCGGAATCCTAAGGTAGAACTGACCCGATTAGGACCCCAAACATCTGAATAGACTAAAGTCAGTGTTTTTAAGAGTGTGAAGCGCAAAAAAATTGACAGGGGCTCGCCTCGCTTCAAAAGCGAAGCGCACGCTTTATTAAAGTGAAGCGCAATTCTTAAAAACATAATCTTTTTTTTTTTTTTAAAAAGGGCCCAACTGCGATTTTTTAACAGAAGCGATCGATTCGTCGCCTCGTTGCTTTGTCCACTGAAGTGTGCGCTTCACACGGTCGATTCGCCTTAGGCAGAGAAAAGCGATGCCTTGTCGCTTCGCGCTTAAAGTGATGAAGCGGTCGCTTTTCCAAACACTGACTAAAGTAAAAGATGATTGTGCTCAATTATCAAGACGCCAAGGGAAATGGGAGTGAGTATGCTTACCGAGCTGACATGACTCACACTCTAGAGTGCACAAGTAAGATAAACCAGGTACCATTTTTCTGAAGTTTTGACAAACTAGGATGTCCCAACCGTTTATGTAATAAATCTGGTGAATCAATAACAGGACAAGTTGTTGAAGGAAGAAAAGATGTGAGTCTATGTGATTTTGCAAGGATAAGGTAATAAAGTCCATTTGATTCACGCCCGGTACCAATGATCCCTGTACTGCGTTCCTGTATAAAAAGGTCATCAGGAAATAAAACAGAGCATTTAAGTGATTTGGCTAAGCGACTAACGGCTATGAGGTTAAAAGGACTACCGAGAACATAAAGAACTGAATCTAAAGGTAAGGAAGGAAGTGGACTTGCTTGACCTATTCCAATTGCCATGGTTTGAGACTCGTTGGCCATTGTGACTGTTAGATGAGATTGAGAACATGAAATAGTAGTGAAAAGAGATTTGTTACCAAAAATATGATCAGATGCACATGAATCAATGACCCAAGAATGGGATCATAAAGATTGGGAGACACAAGTCATGTTATTACTTGTTTGAACAACGGAAGCTATCTCTGAAGATGTATGTTTACATGCTTTGTACTGAAGGGACTCGATACAAACCGACAGAGAAACCATCCAACTATTCATAGTATTGGATCCCATTTTGCTAACACCAATTTCTCAAAATCTTGACTACAAGTTGTATGGTTAACCTTGGAATGCCAAATCAGAACACCTTTTTTTTGGGAAAACATTGTTCACTCGCCGGAAAATAAAAAGGCTGTCGGAATTTGATAAAACTTGAATGGACAGACTCGGAATAACCTCCTGAGTAATCTATCCAAAAGAAGCTTCGTCAGAAAAATCACTGTAGCTGCCAGAAAGCCAGTGTAGTTGCCAGAAAAATCGCAAAGTAAAAAAGGTATGGGTAGGCTCGGAATTAGTGGATGATCAAACTTTCCTGAAGGAGCTTTGTCAAAAACTGGCCGAAAAAGGCTGCACTCGCCGGCGCATGAACTCACGCGCATGCCGAAACACTGGCGTCTGCCGATGTGTGAGGGCTCGTGAAGGGGCTTCTGTCGAAGAGGAAGACTGGGGTTTGGTCGCTAGACTATGGTGGACCTTGAGGGTGTGTTGGTTTTCGTGCAACACTGTCAGATATGAAGGTTGACGTGGACAACCACTTAGGTCACCGGAAAATTGCACGGTGACTGAGTTATTTCTTCCCGGATGTCATTGGAATGACGCACAATGATCTTTTCTTACCTTTTATCTGATACCATGTGAGAATGCACGGGAAAAAAATATATTATTGATATATTCTGCTAAGTCTTTTACAATTGCTCTATTTATAACTATACACAATACATATTATACTCCTATTCCATGTGGGACTCGGGTTATTTGCACAACTATCTAACACTCCCCTCAAAGCGACAAAGAGATGACTTTTGATAACACCATGACTAAGCCTAGAGTTTTATTGTAGGACCATGCTAAAGCTCCTAGTGAAGTGTACTCATACGGAAAAACTCTTTCCCCGTCCTCTCTGGCCATGTTAACAAAGGAAAGAGCCCAAGAACTAGGTGTTATAGCTTGGAAGATGAAACGTGAAAGAAGATATAATTCCAAAACAGCTGATTGATATCTCTCCGAAGGTGAAAAGCGAGGAATTTACTTTCTCGTCAACATTCCCTAAACGCTACTGTAGCATTTTCTCTATTTAATTGTAGAGGAATAAGGATAAAGAACGGTTAACTACCATCATAGCTAAGGCTCCTATATAAGGAGCACCTCTATACATTGTTAATCAAGTCAATGAAAAGTATTTTTTCTCTATTTTGATATGGTATCGGAGCAACTACGATCTTGGTAAAGACACAACTAGCTTCTGCTCCTGGCGGTAGCACCAACCAACGTGTGCTACCTGCCGAGCCAATGTTTTTTCATTTTGGTGCCCAACCCTGCTCCTCTTTCCAGCAACTAGTGCCCCTACTCTCTAAACGATTGACCAAGTGTTTCTTTTCTCTTTAAGATCATCCAAGCACCGTTCATTTCTCCACCGACCGGAACTGCAACTTTTTTACACGACCGGCAAACTCTTTTGATCTTTGAATATCTAGATCTACCGATTCATGTTAAACTGATACAACATATCTCTTTACAGTCATTGCGAATCCTTTTTCTGTGTGTAGTGCAAGAAGTACCATCTTCTTTAGTTGTGCAGTTACAGCGACTTTTCGGAGAAAAGAAATCTGGTACTGCTTTTCTTTTTGGTGATTGTGCACTATCATAATGGATATTTGCATCAACATTTTATGTACTCAAGTTGGTTTCCCAACTTTGATTTTGAGGGAACCAGTTAGAGTATTAAGTCAATACGCGTCTAGATTCGTCATACTTGAATAAAGAAAATCTTATAAAATATTCTATAGGATACCTTAGTATATTCTTTATTTAATTATATAATATTTACTTCATTATCATAAAGATTGATTACCGACCATATCATACACAGCCTAAAACACTTATATAAGGAGCAACTCTTGTACATTGTCTAGATATGTATAATTTTAGACACGTATTCACTTGATATTCTAACAAGTTACATCTTGGTGACTTTAGATGCAGATTCCACTAGGAAAAGACTCAATTCTCAAGTATTGGACTAGTAGAGAAAGTGATCCACATCCCTTAAGGTGAACACTCCACTTTACATAATGGGCTACAGAAACAGAGCGTACAAGGGCTATTAGACACCCTGTTACCCTCTTCCAACCCCACCCCTCACCAAACCTAACTGGCTGTCTTATGAGCTTCTTAATATTTAGTCTCCCTTCCTGCCAAGCTCAATCAGCCTCACCATTCCCTCCCTTCCACTCTTCGGCATCAGATATCCAAAATCAAGAGCCTGTTAATGTAGCAAGTGATTGTTCTTATAATTAAGAATCAGATCTCCCAAATAAATAATTGTAGGCTCATTAAAACTGATCAAAGGAAGCAGGTATTCATGAACTAAACAATTCAAGATCGGCATGGAACACGTAGATACAAAAGGGAGGGAAGGAGTACAAAACATGGAAACAAACATGAAACCTGGTTGTTGATGCAACTTTCTCATTTTCATTTCCAGTCAACCCTGCATTTCTTGCTGCACTCCATTCCTTTGTCGACCCATTAACTGGTCCATAATAAAACTGAAGATAACCCAGAAAGAAAAGAGTCACTCAGAGAGGTTGTAGAACGAATTTGAGCTCCCTCGAAGAACTAAAGAGTGATAGCTCCAGACCTTTGATTTCATTTCTTTGCTAGGATCTAGGATCCGAGTAAGAATATCCAATATCTGCGTAGGAAACAATATCATTTTACTTCTGTGGAACAAGAATATGACTAATCAACATTTTAGTAGAATATAAAATAAATTGCATTACCATATTTGTCAAGCTCTTAGAGATCTCAGAGTTACTGAGCAAGTAAATCAAGGAATGCAAAACATTTTCTGCTTCCATTCTTTGGCATACGTCATTACTTCATCCAGAAAGACATGAAACAATATAAATTAGCCATAGGTGCACGTTGAACAAGATAGATTAACTTAATCTTAAACCAGGGAGAGTACAAAACAGAAACACAAAGTGCATAATGAATTCTGTTCCAAACTCTTTCATGTTATAGTGTGAACTTTAAACCAAATCTAATACAATATGGAAGACTACACTTAACTGCAAGAATGAGGGAATGAAAGTTGTGACAAGCCGAAAAAGTACTATGACGAAATTAGTAAAAGTCTGAGTGTCAGCAGCATCATAATTCTAAATAATCTTTCTAACAAATGTTGGTCTGGCTTCGAAGAAACATTCTTAAAGAGTTTTGCTTGACATCAAAGCAACAGAGTCATATTCACTCAAAAAAAAAAATCACATTATGGCAGAAGAATTTTGCTCTCTCCAAAATGCATAGATCCGATCACTAGGCCCTTAACATTAAGATCCGAAGAAGGAAAGTTAACTTTTCTGCTAGGTGCTAAGCAGAAGATTTCTAGACATTAAAGGGAGTCATACAGATTGAAATATTTAGCTGCAACAAGTCACTTATGTCTCATAACCATGGAAACACAAGATTACAAGACAAATTTAGCAAATAACAGCAAATCTAGTAGAATCACAAGGATTGTTAATTGAACAAGTTGCTTTATAGCAAGATCCCTTTAAGAGCTTAGTCCATTACCTGAGCCATGAATCATATTTGCTTCAAAGTAAGCACATAATGGTGGAAGAATTCACCTTTTCTAAGGTGCAATTATCAGATGATTACACCCTAACATCAATATTAAATAAAGGAGAGAACTTTCACAGCTCACTGCTGAAAGTAAATCAATGAACGTTTACCACAGAGCCATAATCACAAAGGACATAATTAGATAAGTCATTAATGTTTTCTTAACTACATGGAAGAGTATAACATGTTAAAGTCAATATGATAACTACCTGATAGATAGCCTCTCCAGAGCCCGAATAACAGCTAATTTAACAGTGTCACTAGGATGGTTAATTAGCCGAACAAGAGGGTTTATAGCACCTGCTTCTTTAAACGAAACCCGCATTTGCTCATTAATAGATACATCCGCAATGGCCTCTGCAGCTCTAGCAATAGCTGACTCATCTTCAAGTCCAAGAATTAAAACCAAGCGAGCCACACCATCCATCCATGGCAAAAGAGTAAACCTTGGATTTGATGAAAGTTCACCACTGGATATATTATCTTCTTCAATTTCTATTGCCCCAATACGTGCAAGAAATTGCTGTTGAGTGCGTCCTACCATTGCCTTCATCTTTGCTTCCTCAATGTTTGCATTCTTATCCTCAATATTTAATCCAAGAAGTAACTCAGAGGCGCCATATCTTGAAGTTTTTGGGTTCTGGTCAATTTTGGTACCATCGGGCAAAGAAGGCCATAAATACAGAGCTGGCCTGAAGGACTTGTAGGCAACTGCACCAACTAAAGGGACCAGAAGAAGATCTTCCTCCATGATAAGAATCTTACTGTACTCATCTTTAGCAAGTTCCAGCAACGCATTCCTTGCTTCCTTTTTAATGACCTTAGATCCCTCCACCTCAGTTTTCAAGAGCATTGCCTGCACAGCTCCAAGGTAATGAAATTCTCTGAGATTCAGTTTTGCGGCATCAAAGACATTAACCACTGGAAAATGGATTAAAAAATCCATCCCTAAATATGCCACAAACTATAATAAAAAATGATAAAAACTAACTTCTTTTCTTAGCAGTAGACGTACAACAGATTCAACAAATTAACAATGTTTTTATAGATCAAATCACCTACATGTTATAAGCAGAAGATGAGACTAAGAAGCGTTAAGACATTCTTGCTTAATCCAACTGCGTATAAAAATCTCTTCATGAATTCCTTACTAGTTAATTACATTGTGAACTTGTCTGATCTTTTACATGGTTTGTAGAAGTAAATGTATATCATCATCATGCCATGACCTGCATTTCTTTCGATTCTACTCTGTATCTATTTGGATTCCCTCCCTACCCTTGTTCAAGAACCAACTAATTATATTTTAGATCTTTCCTGTATCTTTTTTTTTTATAACCGTGGAGTCGGGGCGAGCTTGCGCGCACCTCGACTAATTGCAAGGGATACCTACTACCTCCCACCATCTTTTCTGTATCTATTAAGTTCTATTCGGCTTTTTCCTCCCTATCCTTGTTCAAGAACCAGCAAATTATATTCTAGATCTCTTTTTCTTAATGGTACATGGAAAATCCTGGAGTTCCAGAAGGTAATTGATATAAAGTTTTCACAATTCTTAAGCACTCATAAATATATTCAAGACCAATTGATATCTACCCAAAAAAAGTGTAAGAACACGAATCAACCGGTCTTAGTGTCTTACTAGTTTTGGGATGACACCTGCTTCAACCATATTCTTGTGATAAAAAACAGACAATGCTAAATTAGCCAAAACCCTTGCAGCTGCCTCCTTCACTTTCACTTCTTCATCCTCCAGGAACTTTATCAGTAAAGGCAGGAGATCAGGGTTGGCAATTTTGTTTCTGAGTTTCTCATCCACAGATAAATTCCATAATGAACATAAGCTTTGCTCCTTCACCTGCAGAAATAAATTCAAGCTTGTGCCTCAAATGCTTGTATCAAAAAGACATGAGGACAGAAAAAATGAGGTAGATTTTGCACATTTGGGGAGAGGGAAGAACGTCTCAAGAGGCCGTTTATCTCTTCTATTGCACCACTATCTGCCACAAGCTCTCTGTACATATTCACAGAGGATATCATCCTCAAAAGCCCAGCAGCTGCTTCACAAGCAGCATCAGACTCAGACCTCAGAAGGTTCACAACCAGATTAACCGAACCTCGGAACTGCATTAACCTATCAACACACTGCTTCCCTCCAAGTGAATACTTCCAGAGAGCAATGACTGCCTGTTCTCTATCTAGAGGGTCATGGTCCAAACCAAGCATCCGAACAAACAAGGCAATGTAACCATCACCTGTGTTAGATGAGCTATCCTTTAACAGATCAACATCCTGTAAATGAAAGAGGAAGATTCATCATCATGTACACCTTATGCAAAAGACATGCTTTAACTTGACCTGAAAGAGTTGGTGAAAGAAAGATCACCACTAAAAAATGGAAGTACTCTCAAGGATTAAGTACACATTAAGCAAACAGTCTAGGATTAAGAAGTGGAGGTTAAAGTTTGTGTTCTGTAAACCGAAATTTCCCTATAGGGACTATAAGAGACAAATATGATCCACATAACATTGACAAATGAGTTTGAAAACTCATACTGTAGCATGATAAGCGCATGCCTGCAATCAGCAATCGAAATGCTTAGTGCAAGTAAACCGAAATCCAGCATGACAGAGTAGAGACATAAGAAACTAAAATACAAGCAACCCAGTAGGAGAAATAAACTTCACCTGATGAGGGTTAACATAAACTTCACCCCCTCCATCATAATCATTGCAGGCCGACCTTGTCCTTGTGAGACATGAATACAACCTAGGGTTTTCTCCATTATAAAAACACAAGTTGGAAAACAATGAATTATTAGCTTTTCTTTTTCTAACTGTGACACTAATAACTCCTCCAGGGGTTTGCAAGACTCCATAATTGGGTGGCTTCAGCAAGAGCTGTGCTGGGATTGATAAGGCCATGTTTGGTATATTTTAACAGAATTTGGAAACTAAAGGGTTTTTACTTTGGTTTGTTGTCTTGTCATCCTCAAGTTTGAGTTCAGTATACTTTCTCTAGCGATAACGGAGTGTACCAGTAATTTCGAAAACCAGAGTGACCATGTTATAAAGAGATTTTCCTCTCTCCCTTAACTTCCTTTAATGGGCTTAGCCTAAATGGGCCACTAAGGAGAGGGGTTGTTTTCATAGTAAAATTTGCGTGTGGTAGCCACTAATAAAGGTGGTGTTTATTTTTTATCCAACAATTCTAATGCTGAGCAAAAATAGTCACTACTCTATTAAAATTATTTTGAAAAGACTGTTTTTACCCTTTTTTTACTTCTTATATGTTAAAACCCTTGTTTTATTCATTAAGAAGGAAAATTACGAGGCAAACTTTTCCGAGCTCTTCGTGCTAGACTAGGTACCATCTTTGCATGCAAATCAGTTGCAGTTGATCTTTTCCTTCGTCATCTTCTCTGCTTTATACGATTGAACTGGTAATTTATCGAACTCGTACCAGTTGCAGTTGTTTTATTTGATTTTTTTTTTTGCTTTTATGCATTTTTTGTTTTTGTATATGTTTAATCGAGATCAATGTTGTTTGTTGCATGAAGTATGTTTGAAATTTCGAAAATAACGATTATAAGTTGATTTTAGTGTTGAATAAGGATTGTATTTTTGTGATAATGTTATTCAGTAATTTTTTTGTTTGTGGTTCAATCAATATATTTGATTATGTAAGGATATTTAATGAAAATAGTTCGAATTCATAAACTAACGGTGTTTATGAATTTTTAGTTAAATGTGTTCATAAAAGTTAAGGACGAAGTGTTTTTTTACTTTTGGACTTGGATCTCAAAGTTAAGGACTGAAAACTATATGTTAAGGACCTATTGTCCTTAACTTTTTAACTTGAACTTTTAAGTTAAGGACTGAAAACTATATGTTAAGGACCTATTGTCCTTAACTTTTTAACTTGAAACATGAAGTTAAGGACTGCTTGTCCTTAACTTTTGAACTTGAAACTTGAAGTTAAGGACTGCTTGTCCTTAACTTTTGAACTTGAAACATGAAGTTAAGGACCAAGTGTCCTTAACTTTTAAACTTGAAAGTTGAAGTTCAGGACCTATTGTTCTTAACTTTTAAACTTGAAACTTAAAGTTAAGAACTGTTTGTCCTTAACTTTTTAACTTGAAACATGAAGTTAAGGACCAAGTGTCCTTAACTTTTAAACTTGAAAGTTGAAGTTCAGGACCTATTGTTCTTAACTTTTAAACTTGAAACTTAAAGTTAAGAACTGTTTGTCCTTAACTTTTTAACTTGAAACTTGAAGTTAAGGACTGGTTGTTCAAATCTTTTATGTTCTTTTTCCTTCTTTGTAGTGTTATAATGGAAGGAGATCGTGTGTTCGAGTTTAATGTTTTATGTTCTTTCTCCTTCTTTGTAGTGTTATAATGGAAGGAGATCGTGTGTTCGAGTTTAATGTTTTATGTTCTTTCTCCTTCTTTGTAGTGTTATAATGGAAGGAGATCGTGTGTTCGAGTTTAATGTTTGCCAAACCTCATGAGCTATTGGAAAAGAGATCTACAATATAAGGAAACGATAAAAAGTTTTTTGTCAAACCGGCAGTGGAAGAAATTAAGGGATGGTCTTTTCGGAAACTTTTTCAAGTTACAAAGTGTGAAGTTTTCTGGTAAACTTATTCACTGTCTATTACTTTCTGAAATTGTAAGTAATGACGCTAATTCGATGAAGTTCAAGATTTTTGACCATGAACTTAAGTTTACACGGGAAGCATTTAATCACTGGTTTGAACTGTTCTTCTACACTGGATATTAAAGGTTTGGATGAAAAAGAGAATAGGCTTTTGAAAGTCTATTTCCCTAGAAAGGATCGTATTGAGTTAGGTGATTTGTACGCTTTTATTTCTAGCCACCCAGATGGTACACCTTCATCATTTGAAGGCAGCGATGATGATGCTGTGAAGTTAGCAACAATATATTTTGTTGAATATGTTTTGTTGGGTAAGCGGAAGAGTAGGAACGTGTCTGAGAAGTTAATGAAAATTGTAGATGATGATCTACTTTGCTCTTCATTCAACTGGGACTCTCTATGTTATGAAATATTATTAAAATCATTGAAGAGTTGTTTGAAGCCCAATGAGAATGAGAATGAGAAAGAGAAAGAGAAAGACAAAGATAAAGACAAGGATAGCTACACTCTACTTGACTTTCCTTTTGCTTTTTGTGTTTGGATTATGGAAGTGTTGCCAATTTTCCAAGAAAAACAATTTGTTAACTTTCGAGAATGTGGCTATCCTCGGATGTTATGTTATTCAGACATGAAATCTCCACAATATGATTCTTTGCGTAAAATATACTTCCATAATGAAAGTGTAAGTTAATCTGATTACTCGATTTTTTTTTATTTTGTTTATGTTTTTCAGTTCAGAAAACTTATGTGTTTTTTTCTTATATAATAGTTGTATAAATTGATCGAGGTGTCACCATTTATTGCTTGTGAAAAAGATGCAGAGGACGTTACTGTGCATGAGCCATTTTCTCAAGATCAAAGCTCAATGCCTTCTTCCACATAATTTGATGAAACCATTCTTAAAGAAATTGTTAAAGTAAGTTTTCTGTCTTTTAATAGCATTACTTTTTTATTTGATTGTTTTTTGCTTAAGAGACTTTTTTGTTTTTATGGTTTTTGATTCAGAGATTATCAGAGCAGTTTAAAAAGGATCTGCAGGCTGAAGTTACTAGAATAAATCAGAAGATATTTGTGACAGAAAAAAAAATTGTAAATGATATGAAGGTAATATCATTAATTTCAGTTAGTTTAAAGTTAAGGACACCAATTCAAAGTAAAGGACCTCTTGTCCTTAACTTTTTAACTTGGAATTCAAAGTTATTTAACTTGGAATTCAAAGTTAAGGACTGTCTGTCCTTAACTTTTGAACTTGGAATTTAAAGTTATTAACTTTTGAACTTGGAATTCAAAGTTAAGGACCAAGTGTCTTCAACTTTTTAACTTGGAATTCAAAGTTAAGGACCAAGTGTCCTCAACTTTTTAACTTGGAATTCAAAGTTAAGGACTGTATGTCCTTAACTTTTTAACTTGAAATTCAAACTTAAGGACTGTCTGTCCTTAACTTTTGAACTTGGAATTCAAAGTTAAGGACCAAGTGTCTTCAACTTTTTAACTTGGAATTCAAAGTTAAGGACCAAGTGTCCTCAACTTTTTAACTTGGAATTCAAAGGTAAGGACTGTATGTCCTTAACTTTTTAACTTGAAATTCAAACTTAAGGACTGTCTGTCCTTAACTTTTGAACTTGGAATTCAAAGTTAAGGACCAAGTGTCCTCAACTTTTTAACTTGGAATTCATAGTTAAGGATTGTCTGTCCTTAACATTTTAACTTGGAATTCAAAGTTAAGGACTGCCTGTCCTTAACTTTTTAACTTGGAATTCAAAGTTAAGGACTGCCTGTCCTTAACTTTTTAACTTGGAATTCAAAGTTAAGGACCAAGTGTCCTAAACTTTTTAACTTGGAATTCAAAGTTAAGGACCAAGTGTCCTCAACTTTTTAACTTGGAATTCAAAGTTAAGGACCAAGTGTCCTCAACTTTTTAACTTGGAATTCAAACTTAAGGGTTGTCTGTCCTTAAGTTTTTAATTTAGTTTCTTTCACATGATTTAAAGAAAAGTCTAGGATCAAAGATTGATACTTTGTTGAAGATTTTTGTGAAAGCTGATGAACGGAACATAGAGAGAGAATCTAGTGTTCCAATTAGTAAAGATGGAGTTGATGATCATGGTGATGGTACCAAACCTACTATGACAATTAACAAAGATGCAGGTGGTGGTGAACGTAATGATACGGATGTGCATGCAGAAGTTCAGTATGAAAGCGATTATAGAGATGCACATCTAGATGATGAAAATGTTATTGGCACTCAAATTGGGAAAGGTTAGATATAGATTATGAATTTTTTGTCATTGAAATTTATATTAAATAGCGTAATACATATAAACTTTTTTATGTTACAAATATATGTAGAATCTATTGATGGACTGGAAGTTCAAGATGTTGTAGAATTTCAAGAGTAGGAAAATCCAAAAGAGACGGGAGTAATAGAGAAAATCTGTAAATGTGTAGTGCAATCTCAGGATTTAGAAAGTCCATTGGGAACAAGTGCAAGTGAGATTGTATGCAAATGTTTTGAAGGAACATATGATATGTCTACACCTCTCACATATAAAGAGAAGTTTGTATTTCAAAATTCTATCAATCAAGGTTAGATGGAATTTTCATGTTTTGTTGAATGTTAGTTTTAGTAAATTATTAGAATGAGTATTAATTGTAAATATTACAGAATCTTTTGAAGATGCAAGGGAAGAAGATGGAGTGGAGTATCAAGAGAGAACTGGAGTACAATCTCAAGATTTCGAAAATACCAAAGGAACAAGCATAAGTGAGACTGTTTCCAAATGCATAGATGGAACATGTGATCTCTCTACACCTCGCTCTCTTCCTGACGATATTGGAAGCGAAGAAAATGCTACTGAAGATAATGATTTACTGGGATCATCTTGACAGTTGCAAAAGGTTAGACAGTGGTTTTTTTTAATTTTATACATAACAAGTACTAATTGTGTTAACTCTTTTAAATATTTTGTAGAATCTTATGAACTTGCAATTGAAGAACATGGAGAACAGTTGCAAGATAAAAAAAATGTTCAGTTGGAAGATAAAGAAAATGCAACCAATATGTCAGCTTAATCGTCTGTTGAAAAAATACGAGAAGGCAGTGTGAACGAGACAAGTATTGATTGTGTCCTAAATATTATATTCATAATTGAAACTCCTGACAACTTGCAGCAAACTAATGTGTATATATATTTTTGTCTGCAGAGCAAAACAAAGATGAAGCTCTTAACCAATATACTAGGAAAAGGAAGAGAGGTGATAGTATTGGTTATGATAGTCCATCACTTTCTATTCTTACTCCTAATCCTCCAAGTACACAAATGAACATTGATGAGAGTTTGCCTATGGAGGTTGAAGGAAATTTTGAAGAAGAGCTTGGTCGAGGCAAAAGGAATAAGATGCTTAGTTGGCAGTTGAAATCTCCTTTTGAACAGGAAAGAAAAACAACAAAATCGATGGCACAGAATGAAAATACTCCCAACAATTCAGGCTGGATAAAATCAAAATATACTTGTACATGTATTTTTCATTATGCCAAAGATGATACAAAATTATTGAAAAAA
This sequence comes from Nicotiana paniculata, assembly GCA_005239505.1. NCBI lineage: Eukaryota > Viridiplantae > Streptophyta > Magnoliopsida > Solanales > Solanaceae > Nicotiana > Nicotiana paniculata. The sequence goes on from ML315763.1 coordinate 101,939, forward strand.
TTCATTGCGTGGTTGAGCAAGGAGAAAAGGAAAGGTCCAAAAAACCGTAAGTCCTTTAATGTATTTTATTATTTGTTAATTGCTTAAATTTGTGTCCTTAACTTGTGAATTTAAATTTAGGACTAAGTGTATTGATTTTGAAATTCCTAAAGTTAAGTGTCCTTAAGTTCTGTGAATGTAAGTCTAAGTTTAGCACCAAGTGTCCTTAACTTTAGAACTTGGAAATCAAAATTCAGGACCAAGTGTCCTTAACTTTTCAACTTGAAACTCAAACCTCAGGACCATGTGTCCTTAACTTTTCAAGTTGAAACTAAAACTTCAGGACCTAGTGTCCTTAAGGTTTCAACTTGAAAAGTTAAGGACACTTGGTCCTGAACTTTGATTTCCATGTTCAAAAGTTAAGGACACTAGGTCCTGAAGTTTGATTTTCAAGTTGAAACTCAAACTTAAGGACCATGTGTCCTCAACTTTTCAACTTGAAACTCAAACTTCAGGACCTAGTGTCCTTAAGGTTTCAACTTGAAAATCAAACTTCAGGACCTAGTGTCCTTAGGTTTTCAACTTGAAACTCAAACTTCAGGACCATGTGTCCTTAACTTTTGAACATGGAAATCAAAGTTCAGGACCAAGTGTCCTTAACTTTTCAACTTGAAACTCAAACTTAAGGACCATGTGTCCTCAATTTTTCAACTTGAAACTCAAACTTCAGGACCAAGTGTCCTTAACTTTTGAACTAGAAAATTAAACTTCAGGACCTAGTGTCCTTAAGTTTTCAACTTGAAAATCAAACTTCAGGACCTAGTG
>ML315764.1:472-24708 GCA_005239505.1 Nicotiana paniculata
AAGACTTGACGGCTTTGACCCCGAACCTGAGAGAACATTTCACAGGAGGTTGAAACAGAGGAACAATACATGGCTGTTCCTAGGTGGTGGCAATGCCCAGTATTGCTAATGTCACCTCCAGCATCGTGAAGCCCAGAATCACTAGGCACCAAGTATTGCTAATGTTACCTCCAGCATTGTGAAGCCCAGAATCACTGGGCACTTTGAGCTTAAANGCGAAGCAAAGTGATGGCTGAAGGCATAACCAGCTAATTCCATTATAACATGGAACGATTTAGCGAGAAAATTTCTGGCAAGGTTCTTCCCTTCAGGAAAGACTACAAAGATCAGGAGTGAGATAGTCTCCTTTAGACAGACTACAGGTGAATCTTTATATTCAGCATGGGAAAGGATCAAGGGGCTACTCAGAGACTGCCCTCATCAAAATCAGACAAACGAGGTGTTAGTTCACACTTTCATTGAGGGGCTCCATCCACAAACCAAAAGTGTGGTAGATGCAGTAGCCGGAGGTCAGGTGTTGCAGAAGAATTATGATGAAATATTTGCATTACTGAATAAATTCTCCAAAAGCAATCCAGACTGGCAAGGTGAGATGAGGAGAAATGTGGTTCAAAAGTCACCAGGGGTTCTTGAATTAGATGTGGTCTCAGCATTGTCAGCTCAGATTTTCACATTGACTAACCAAGTCAATCAGATGAACCTGATCATTAACAAACAACAATATCAACCAATGCAAAAGGCCCAACCAGTGCAACAGATTCAGGTATTTTGTGAAGTCTGTGGAGAGGGTCATTCGAGTGATTTATGCCCAGTTAATCCAGAGTCTGTCTGCTTTGTGGGTAACGCGAATAGGGGACAAGCAAATCAATATGGAAACACTTATAACCCCAACTGGAGAAACCACCCAAACTTCTCTTGGGGTGGAAATCAAAGCACTCAGAATAACTACAGGCATCCAGCACCTCAACAGCAGTACAAACCACCTCAGGCTGAACCATCAGCAAGCCTTGGGGAGATTATGAAGAGAATGATGAACGACCAACTTGCCTTCAATCAGAAAATAATGGCTGATCACCAAGCCCAGACTGTAGCAATGAGAAATTTAGAACGTCAAGTGGGGCAACTTGCCAGTTCTCAAAATACACGACCAACGGGGATCCTTCCAAGTGACACTGAAGCTAATCCTGAAGCATCTGTTAATGCTATATCGTTGAGGAATGGGAAGCAATTGGAAGAAGTCCTGTCCAAAAAAGGAAAGCAGGTATACATGCGTGTGCGTTTGGGACCAACAGTAAACTCTGTATATTTTATGAAATGCTTGAAATTGGATTGTTTGAAAGAAACTTTAAACATGGGGTTATTGGCTAGCCTAGTTCCACGATAGGTGCCATCACGGCCGGTTTAGGTTTTGGGGTCGTGACAACTGATATCCTCAGTAGATCCCTTTCTCAAAAACCTAAGGTAGTAACTATCCAAGATCTCCAAACTGGAATAGCATTCCTTAAGGAAGAAATTCGAGAAATTAAGGATAGATAAGAATTAGACTTTCTTGCTCTCCAACAACTCTCTACCAAATTTGAAGAGCCCAAACTAACTGAAACTAAACTAGTTGAACAAGAAGTTTTTATCAACCACCTCTCTAGAATTTCCATAAGAAAATGGCATATGAGGGTCATCCTAATTGTCAGTAAGTCCTTTACCTTGGATATCATTACCTTATATGATACAGGTTCATATCTCAACTGCATACAAGAAGGCTTCATTCCAACCAAATTATTAAAAAAAAACAAAGAAAGTCTTAGAGTTTCTAACGTCAAAATCTAAGAATTAGCTTCAAACTCTCCAATTTTGAAGTTAAAACCTCCCTGAAAAATTCCCCATTGTCAGCCTCAAGTTCTTTCCTATTAGTAAAAGATTTACTAATCCACTTATATTAGGTACTTCCTTCATCGAGGAGCTCATACCTTTTATGGTAACAAAATAAGGAATTCTTAGGATGTAGAACCCTTCTTCCTTTTGATAGTCCCCCGATGACAGAGCTCTTGTCTACCATAAAAAGTAAAGAAGCACATATCAATTCTCTAAAAGAACAAGTCGCGTTCCAATGGTTATAACAGAAACTTCGATATTATTATCTCCAATCCAAGATAAAAACTTTGGAAACCAAAAGCCAAAGAGAACTTTGTGCTGATTTACCTACAACCTTTTGGAATCGCAAGAAACACATTGTTAGGCTCCCTTACGAACCTGACTTTGATGAAAAAATCATCCCCACAAAAGCTCGTCCTATCCATATGAATCACGAGTTAATCATTCATTGGCAAAAAGAAATCAATGATCTTCTTGAAAAACGCATCATCTCTCCAAGCAAATCCCCTTGAATTTGTGCTGCCTTTTACGTCAATAAAAACTCCAAAATTGAATGAGGTGTCCCTCGATTAGTCATCAATTATAAACCTTTGAACAAAGAACTTCGGTGGATTAGATACCCTATTCCAAACAAAAGGGATTTACTTCAACAGTTTTATGCTGCAACTATCTTTTCAAAATTTGATTTAAAATTAGGATTTTGGAAAATTTAAACAGATCCCAAGGAAAGGTATAGACTGCTTTTACAGTATCATTTGGACAATACGAATGTAATGTAATTCCATTAAAATGCTCCTTTTGAATTTCAAAGGATAATGAATGATATTTTTAATGATTTTTCACAATTTATTATTGCTTATATTGATGATGTTTTAGTATTTTCTACTAGCATAGCTTAACATTTTAAACATCTAAATATTGTTTTTAATGTTATCAAAGAAAATGGATTAGTTTTATCAAAAACTTTAGTCTTTTTCAAATCAACATCTGATTTCTTGGGCACAATATCCAGCAGGGAACCATTGTCCCTATCCAAAGATCCATACAATTTGCTGACAAATTTCCTGACCAAACTTCAAATAAAACCCAACTTCAAAGATTTTAGGATGTGTTAATTATGAATTAGATTTCATTCCAAGCCTTAGCAATTTGCCAAAACCTCTCCACGATAGGTTGAAAAAACCTCCACCTTCGTGGACTTCAGCCCACACTAGTGCTATCAAAGAAATGAAATTGAAAGTCAAAGACCTTCCTTGTTCGTCTCTCCCTGATCCTTCTGCACCAAAAATAGTTGAGGCTGATGCATAAGACATTGGTTATGGTGGCATTTTAAAGCATAAAAAAGATGACAAGGAGAAAATTGTTGCATTTGCATCAAAATATTGGAATAATTCCCAACAAAATTATCCTATAATTAAAAAAAAATTAGCAATTGTTTTGTGCATTTCTAAATTTCAAGCTGATTTATTAAATCAAAAATTTTAGTTAAGAATTGATTGTAAAGCTGCGAAATTCGTTTTACAAAAGTATGTACAAAATCTTGCTTCTAAACATATATTTTCTAGATGGCAAGCTATTTTATTTATTTTTAATTTTGATATAGAATATATCAAAGGGAGCTCAAACTTTATTCCAGATTTTCTTACCCGAGAATTCTTGCAGGGGACATAAAATCTCCAAAAAAAAGAAATAAGAAATTTTAGATCCTCTAATACCTGTTCTTCCTCCGCCTGAGAAAATATTACTAAAGTAGTCATCAAACAGTCTGCTACAGATGTTGTTTCTAAACAACATACCATTTCAGTTGCCTCCAAGCAACTCTCAAAAGGCGCAAGAGTTCAACACCCATTCCAAATTTCCAGTCCAAAAAGATGGGCAGACATAGTTGAGGAAGAAGAATCTCAACAAGCTCAAACTCAACTAACACAGACCATGACTTCTCCTTGGACAGAAGAAGAATTCATGCAATGGCGCCAACTCGTGGGAATTAAAGATCAAATGACCATGCCTGGCCTATTTAAAAAACAACTAAGAGATCAGTACTAATTATATAAAAATTATCGTTCTAATGTAGCGGCACAAAACCACGCATCTTTTTCCAACTCCGTGGCGGCCCAAAGTCACACGGCCTATTCAGTTCCTGTAGTTGCTAAAATCACCACAAAAAAAATGTTGGAGGTTACAATCCCCATTGCAGGTACATGATGTCTATCCAACATCCCAAGAACCACAACCAATCAGGCCCTTTCTTCACCAGTGCCACAACATATTTCTTTAAACAAAGGCTCCTCCTTCGAAGAATCCAGTTATATTAAGAATGATAGTGTCTACCCACTCATTCAGATTTAACCAGAATTCTGGCATTAACCCCCAAGAGACAGCTAAGAAAATACTTAACCCTTCAGCCAATTTCGTTCAAAATACCCACAAACATACCCAAAAATACTATGAGTTCATTATCAGAGATACCAGAGCCTGCTTGTTTAAGCCCCACAAAGAAAAATAAACCCAATCATATGTCACACATACTACGGTGTGGATTAACAAAATAATCTCACCAAAAGAATGGGGAACCCATCCAGCCAAATACAAAAGACTTTCTCAGCCTTTTGATCCGCAATTTTACGATTATTACGACTACCAGGACGCATGGATGAATGCTTTCACCTTCCAAAGCCAACTTGAAAAGCATTCATGGTTCATCCTCTAGAGTAAACAATTAACCTCTGAATTCCCTCAGTGGTTTATACATCAATGGTGGCCTACATATGTTCATAGAGCTGAAATCCTCCCGACACCAGTAAAAGAAGGATATGATTGTTGTCACGACCCAAATTCCAACTCAGGTCGCGATGGCGCCCAACACCGGAGTCGGGCAAGCCAACATCAGTTTACTAGTGAGATTACTTTACTTATTTAAATCTTTAAGTACTTGTCAAATTTTAGATTTAGAAATCATTTAAAGAAAACAGTCAAGTGATGCAACTTGATTAAATGAACTCAAAAGATCGTTTGCCAACATATGTAGTATAGCAAAATATTAGAAAACCAACTACGTGTGCCAAGACCTAGTGTCACAAGTCCACAAGCGACTAGTGAAATATACAAAGTAGACAAAATAAACATACAACTGTCTGAAAGGGGTAGATAGAAATATCCAAAAATAATAGAAACTCCCCAGTGCTGCTGAGGAATGTCGGGAAGAGCAGCTCACTGTGTAGTCTAATCCAGAAAGTACCCTCACGATTGCGCTCCGGTATGATAACCATATGCACCAGCCTTGGGACCTGTACAATTAAGTACAGAAGCGTAACATGAGTACATATAAACAAATATGTACCCAGTGAGTATCCCGTCTAAACTCGAAGAAGTAGTGATGAGAGGTAGACGTATTACTCACTAGGGTCATTAGCAATAATATAATTAGACAGATTTAATCAGGATTAGCAATTGTGGAAATCAAGTAGACATGGAATATCAAGTATATGAACTACCACCTACCGCAAGTGCCAAATAACAACTATAATAAAATTCCAACGTCCTCTTCCACATAGAACAATTCATTTGATAACAATAATAAGACTCTCAGTCAAATACATAGCATATAGTATTCCGAGGCGTACGGCCGAAGCGACGCAAAAATTAAATGTGCACTGCCGAAGGGTGGAACGGCTCGAACCATAGATGCATCTATTACCCCGCTCGCGAATCAATCATGCGACGCGGTTGACATAATATAAGGCTACCCCACTCATGAATCATACATGCGACACGGGTGCTCGTATACATACACAGAATTATCAGGAAATTCAGGAAATATAGAGTTCACACTTGGAAAACAAGAATCATGGAAACAACAAGACTTAATGTAACCTTCCATTTTATCATGCTAGTTCAAGGATAATAATTGGCTAGGAATACATGCATGGATACAAGTAAGTCATATAAGCATGCTTGTGAGTCCTAAAGACTACCCGGCATAACATAGTAGTAGCTACGCACGGACTCTCATCACCTCTTGCGTGCGTAGCCGCTGCAAATAAGGAAAATTCAATCATTTATACTTACCTATGGGGACAATTCCCTCTTACAAGATTAGAAAGGAGACTCACCTCGTGTCGAACCTACTTCTCGGACCAAGAACGCGCCCGAAACTCCAAACTCTACACCCGAGGACTCGAAACTAGTCAAATGTTATATAAATACGTTAATATACACTCAAAATTATGAAATTATCTTACTAGCTTACCCAATTCATCATTCTTGAAGAAATCCCAAAAATACACCCCCGGTCCCACATGCTCGGATTCCGAAAATTTTCGAAGAAAACACTCAGTCATAGCCTAAGAATCATTAATATATAGTTTTTGTATGATTTCATGCTGGAAAAGTGGTGAATTTCTCTAAAGTTCATCAATCCTAGGTTTCCACTATAACCCCTTTGATTTACACTAATTGGGTGTTCATCTACCTAAGATTGATGTAATAAACCAACATTTAAATGGAAATTACTTACCTCTTAGTAGCTAGGCCAAACACCCTCTTGAAAGCTCTCAAAATCGTCTATGGTGTGGAAGAAATGGTGAAAAAGGTTAAGCCCCGCATTAAATGAGCTCACTGCCTTCAGTGATCTCGCACCTGCGGCTCGAGGACCGCACCTGCGGAATTTTGCAAAGGAACTGAGGATCGTACCTGCGGAGGGGTTTCTGCACCAGCAGACCCGCTCCTGCGGAGAAAGGTCCGCACCTGCGATCTGGGCCTTCTCCCTTATGGGTAGCACCTACGAGGTCTTGACCGCAGGGGCGGTCTCGCACCTGCGATCTGGGCAACCGCACCTGCGGTCACACCCGACCTGGTTTGGTGTCCGGGAGGCACCTGGGCCCACCCGAGCCCCCGTGCAATTATATCAACAAGTCCTAAATAGTATTAGGGACTTGCTCGAGCCTTCGGAACACCCAAAACAACGGTAAAACTCAAAATCACTCCTCAAAACCCCCTAAAATCAAACTTAAGAATTTTCAAGTTCTTGAATTCGGTTTCAATGCGCCGAACCGACCTATGCTACTCGGAATGACACCAAATTTTTTAAGCAAGTCATAAATGACATAACGGAATTATTCCCGGTCTTGGAATTTCGTTCGGACCTTGATAACACAAAAATACGTTCGAAACCAAATTATGAACTTAAGGAAACTCTATTTTCTCTATTTGGCGTCAAAACGCTCTGGGTCATCCAAAACCCATTCCGAACATACGCACAAGTCCGAAATCATCATACAAAGCTACTGGAATCGGCGAAACTCGATTCCGAGGTTGTTTACTCAAAATGTTGGCCGAAGTCAAACTTGGCCTTAAAAGCCAATCTTAAGGAACCAAGTGTTCCTACATTACTCAAAATCACTTTCTAGTCCCGAACCACCCGTCCCCGCAAGTCACAAATCACTATAAGCCGCTAAGAGAAGTCTTATTTAGGGAAACGGGGTCCTAATACACAAAACAACCGGTCGGGTCGTTATAATTATTTCTGCCACAAGTTTTCTAGTGAGCAGCAACTACCTATACTCCTTCAATTTTTTCCACAGATTTCATATCCCATGGATATACTCCTAGAATTTTTCCTTCAACAAGCCAGAAGGACATAAAGGACTACCGCAGTTATCCCTTCAAAGCCATTGCAAATGGTACAAAATGGGGATTCATCCGAAGCTTATGTGCCAGCAGTAGACAAGTGGTTTCTATCTCATACGCAATATCTAGCTATAATAGATGCTGTCGAAATATTATTTTTACAACAAAAGTCCATCGTAAGTGCACAACTAACCGGCTCCAACAGTAGGCTTGATTTTATTCAGTAATAGGAAAAAATTCTTGATTCCCTCAAGAGACAAATTCCAGTTCAACAAAATCAAGCATCTTCATCTAAAAAATAATCATCAGAAGAAGAAGAAGACGACCCTGATTTAATGTTCTCAGAAATTCATCAGAAATTACATTAGCATGACAGCACAATGACATCACAGTTGATATCACCCATGACATCAACAAGCACTTACTCCTAATGACATTATGGATGATGTTAGAAAACACTATGTAATTTTTAGTTTTTGGCCCCATACTCACTTGTAAAAGACACACCTTACACTACCACTTGAGAAATAATTCTTTCCCTCTCTCTAGAATTGGTCAGAGCTCTCTCTCTAAGTATATTATAAGGTTTAACTTGTATTATCAATTTTTTCAGTTTCAATAACAATCAAGTTTTTATTTACTTTACTCTTCCTCAAATTTACATTTATATTACTCTGCATTATGATAGGTTATACCACGTAATTTACTTTATCGTATTTTATTTACATGGTCGATTCTGCCTCATAAATTTATTTGTTTGCATCATAATTTACTTTATTTTGCATGTTTAATTATCTTATTGTTACTCGCTTCCTGTCCTTACATTTATTTATTTATTCCCTAGAGGGAGATGTAGACAAGCCCCTAAAAGATTAGGAAAAAAATAAATAGATGTAAGGATAGGAAGCGAGTAACAATAAGATAATTAAACTTGTAGAACAAAATAAATTAGAGTGCAAACAAATAAATTTATGGGGCAGAGTTGACCATGTAAATAAAATGCGATAAAGTAAATTAAGTGGTATAACTGACCATAATGCAGAGTAATATAAATATAACCTGAGCAAGAGTAAAGAAAATAAAAACTTGATTGTTATTGAAACTGCAAAAAATTGATAATACAAGTTAAAAACTTATAATATCCTTAGAGAGAGAGAATTCTTTCTCCAGTGGTAGTGTAAGGTGTGTCTTTTACACGTGATATGAGGGGCTATTTTGTAGCCAAAAACTAAAACTTACATAGTGTTTTCTAATATAATCCATGATGACATTAAGAGTAAGTGCTAGCTGATGTCATGGAAGATGTCAGCTGTGATGTCATTGTGCTGTCATGCTGATGTAATTTCTGATGAATTTCTCAGAACATTAAATCAGGGTATTCTTCTGATGGTGATGATGATGATTTCTCAGAACATTAAATCAGGGAATCAACAATTTTTTCCATTTGCTTAATTGTGCCAAATTCCCAATCCACGGGATCGTGATGGCGCCTAACACAATACTTGCTAGGCAAGCATATGTTAGAAATTAATTAACCATTTTCTTTTTAAAGATTACTTACACATAATAAAATAATTTAAAATAAATACGAAATCTAATGTTTTTCACTAAATAATTCCATGAATAATAATGAGGAGCAATAATTAAGCCGAACCACGAACTAATTATATAACTATAAAGCTACCCCAGGATCTAGTGTCACAATTCACAAACTACTAAAGAATACTACAAATAAATGTGCTGAAAGAAATATATCTCTGTTTCGAATGAAATAAAACAGTATCTAAATGAATAGGAGAAGACTCCAGAAGTCTGCGGATGCCAGCAGATCTACCTCGTGTCTCCAAATAAAATGTGCAGCTACTAATATCTCCTAACTCTGGTCAGTACCTGGATCTGCACAAAAGAGTGCAGAGTGTAGTATCAGTACAACCGACCCCATGTACTGAGTAAGTGCCGAGCCTAACCTCGGCGAAGTAGTGACGAGGCAAGGACAAGACACCACATAAAGCTTGGACATCGAAATCATGCTAACAAGAAATAATAGCAATTAAAGAATGTAACCAACAATTAATGGGAAGGGAGCATGCGATAGGGAATTTTTAACATAAGGAATGAGGAAAACAATAAGGCAAACACAGATAGTGATCAACACTAATTTTAGCAATTAAAGATAGAGAGTAAACTTGCACGGCATCAACCTTCGTGCTTTTACTCTCAGCCTCACCAAATAATAAATAGAATACATGGTATCACCCTTCGTGCTTTTATTCTCGTCCTTACCAGATTAGAATTAAGAATTTCACGGCATCACCCTTCGTGCTTTACTCTCTTCCTCACCTTATAAATAAATCATGCACGGTATCACCCTTCGTACTCTTACTCTCATCCTCACCAGATTATTAAGTCATGCACGACATCACCCTTTGTGCTTTAAACTCTTCCTTACAATCTCACCGAATCATCAACAACATAAAAGGGGATTTCACGAGAAGTAGTATTTCATCATAATTTTATCACCATTTAATATTTCGATCTCAACTCAATGTTCTCAAAGGAATTCACAAGAAATCAATATTTCATCATGGTTACTATCATGATTTATTATTTCAATCTCAACTCAATGTTCTCAACATTTCACTAACAACAAATAATCACATATGATAGGCTTTAAGACAACCAGAATAACAAGAAATAGCATTTACTTGCATGGTATGACCTGACTACAACATATAGGTACTCGTCACCTCACCTATACATTAGGTTTAACAAACAAACAGGTAACAAGTAGTCATACAATACATATTCCCTCAAGGTAAGGTTAGACACAACACTTACCTCAATTACGCAGGCCACTCACTACTCAATTACCGCTTTTCCTTTCGAATTCACCTCCAACACACTCGAATTTAATAATAATTAACTTAATATCATTAATTAATGCCAAAGGAACTAACTTTACTGAAAATTATAATTTTTCCTAAGTTTTCTAAAAAAAAGGTAAAACCCGACCCCGAGCCTGCTTTGTCCAAACTCGGGGTTCATACCATATTACGTTTACTCATTCACCCCCGAGCTCGAATATGCAATTAGTTTCAAAATTCGACCTCAATTCGAGATAAAGATTCAATGTTTACAAAATTTCTTAGTTCTACCCAAACCCTCAATTTTTATCATGAAAAATCTTGATTTTTGATTTAAAAGTGATGAAAAATATTGGGTAATTGAAAGAATATAGTTTGGAATTGATTACCTACACTTTGGGGATGAATTTTGGTGAAGAAAATCGTCCTTAGGGCTTGGTAGTTCGAAATAGTGAAAGAAAGGTTTTTGTCCGTGTTTAAAAGCTAATTTATATAGCTGAGCAGGCCTTCTATACGATCGCATGAGCCTGCCCGCGTTAGCATAGCTTCGCCAACGGGACCTTCGCGTTCGCGGCCCTAAGGTCGTGTTCGCATAGAGGAGACCAAGGCTCCTCCCCCAAGCCCAATTTACCCTCTGCTTTCGATTAGCCCAACACGCGTTCGCGAAGCTTTAACTGCCACTGCTTCGCGTTCGCGTTCGCGTGAGCATCTACGTGTTCGCATACCACAAATTCGCATACCACAAATTCGCATACCACTAAAACGACCCCAATTAATTTACTCTACGCGTTCGCAAGTGAATCCACGTGAACGCAATGAACAAAATAGCTGAGCACCAGTAACAGCAAAAACCAGCAACTTTTTCTAAGTGTAAAACACCTCGTGGCCTATCCGAAACTCACCCGAGCCCTCGGGGCTCTAAACCAAATATGCACACAAGTCTAAAAATATCATACGGACTTGCTCGTGCGATCAAATCATGAAAATAACATGTAAAACTATGAATCAAACCCCAAAACTCATCATTTTTCTCAAGAACACTTAAAGTTCACTATTTCTCAACCGGATGTCCGAATCACGTCAAATAAACTCCGTTTCTCACCAAATTTCACATATAGCGTTTTAATACTATAAAGAGTCTGTACCGGGCTTTGGAACCAAAATACGGGCCCGATACCCATAGTTTCAAACGTTAATTCTTTTCTTTATTTCATTAAAAATTCAGCAAAACAATTTCTTTCAAAAATTGATTTCTAAGCCTTGGGACCTCGAAATTCAATTATGGGCATACGCCCAAGTCCCATATTATACTGCGGACCTCCCGTGATCGTCGGAACACAGATCCGGGTCCGTTTACTCAAAATATTGACTCAAGCCAACTAAAATCAAAATTTAAATTCTAAAAATTAGTATTTCTTATATTTTCACATAAAAGCTTTCTGGATTCACGTACGGACTGCGCAAGCAAATTGAGGTAGTTAAATTAATCTTTTTATGGCTAGTAAATCTAGAACGGAGTCTTAATTCATAAAATGACCCATTGGGTCATCACATGCACTTGCAATGGACTTTTATTGTAAAAATAATATTTCAGCAGCATCTGTTATAGCTAGATATTGCGGATGAGATAGAAACTACTTGTCTACTGGTGGCACATAGGCTTCGGATGAATCCCACATTTTGTACAATTTGCAGTGGCTTTGGAGAGAGGTCAAACTGTATTCCAGATTTTCTTACCCGAGAATTCTTTCAGGGGAAATAAAATGCCAAGAAAAGAGAAAGAAGAACAGATTCCCCAATACATGCTCTTCCTCTGCCTGAGAAAAATATTGCTAAAGCAGTACCCAAACAGTCTACTACAGATGTTGTTTCTAAACTAAAGGTGGACATTCGGTACTTCGGTACGGTATTTAAGAATTTCGGTTCGATATTTTGGTATTCGGTTTATCAATTATGCATATCAAATACCATACCAAAATAGTTCGGTACGGTTCGATATTTTCTTATTTGGTTTCGATACGGTCTTGGTTTAATACATTAATGTAATCGTGTCTTTTTTAAATACTACTGTTTTGTACTTTTATTGTATGGATATTTGAAACCTTTTGGCAACCTCCATTTTCTACTCTTAAGACTCACTTTATGAAGTTCCAGTAGTTGTTAGTATTACCGTAACAAAACTGAGAACAAGAAAAGAAGGAAAAAGGAGAAAAAGAATCGTTCACAATAAGAGACTAAGATCATACAAGCAAAGTAGAGGCCAGACGCAGAAGACAAACCCATAAAAAAAGAAAAATAATAAGAGGGCTCACGTACAAGAAGAAGAGAAAGAGCCATTTTGAATATTAAAAGAAAATAAATACAAAGATATCAAGAGTAATCTAAAACCTCCTCATGATGAGTCAATTCATTATGGGTGTGCAGACGTGGATCCAATATCAAGGGAAGCCGCAAGCTTGAGCACTCAGAAGAATTCAGGTATTAACTTAAAAAGTTTGGTATTTCGGTATATATCGAAATGCTGATACCCTAACACCGAAAACCAAATTGAAGTACTAAAATATTAATATATCAATACCGAATAACGTACCGAACCAAATATCGAAGAACCTAAATCGAAGAACCGAATTAGTTCGGTACAATTCGATTTTTTGCTTTATTGATTTTTATGCCCATCCTTATTCTAAATAACATACCATTTCAGTTGCCTCCAAGCAACTCTCAAAGAAGAAATTAGTTTTTCTAATTTGCAGCGATCAATTGATGACTGAAAAATCCAGTCGATTCTGACCAAGGAACCAATTCACAGTTAGAACAATTCCATGACAATCCTCTCCTAGAAATTTCCCCTGTTAGAACAGAATCTATATATATATACACATATTTTTTCGGCTATCGAATATAAATAGTTTTTGGTTCGGACTAAAAGTAAAAAAAAGCCCAAGCCAGCCGCCCCCGGCCATCTCCCACTTTGAGGCCCAATACCCAAAGATTGGGGCTTTTTATTTTAATAAAGCAACCTTACATTTTAAATCGAAAATGAAAATAAAATGAGGGATCTTTACACAAATAGTCGGTCATATTTATTATTTATTTCTTTTAGTCATATATATAGATTATTCATTGATTATACGTAATTATACACATATAATACATAAATTATGTATATATTATACCTCTACCGATTATTATTAGTTTAAGTGATAGGGTAAGCGACTATTTGGATTAGTTCTTCATAAAATAATGATAGTTTCATAATCATTGAACTTTTTAAAATGTCCTGGTTTAACTGGGCACAAGATTAAAATGATAGTTAAAGCTTTTTGTTATTACTGTAGTAAGTAGGAGTTGGTGCAAGAAGTAGAACAATTTTGAGCGAGAAAAAAATGAAATGATAATCATTAAATAGGAAAAGAGGGACCGCTATAATGCACGATATAATATACTCTCTGGACCATAACTCCATAAGTGCATTTGAGCGAATGTCGTCGGGGCGATACTCCCACTGAAGAAAAGCTTTATTCATCCTGCGGGTTCAGGGCTCATTTTCAATTTGAAGCAAGATTCCTTTTGGGGGAAATATATGGGCGAAGTGTACAAATAACCATTCTGAGGGTTATTATTTAAGAGTTAGTTATTTTATCATCAAATTTTAAACTAAAAACGTAATTTCATGATAATTCATGATATTTTTGTTCCGAAATATTGAACCGAAAAATTGAAATTGAGATTGCATTGACTAATTCCTAAATAGCAACACTTAAGAGTGGCTATCTGGACAGGGTCGTTCCACTACGGAAGCTATTCACCTTATTAGAAGGTTGTTGGAGCAGTACAGGGATAGGAAGAAGGATTTGTACATTGTATTTATTGACCTGGAGAAAATGTATGACAAGGTCCCTAGTGAGGTTCTTTGGAGATGCTTGGAGGCAAAAGGTGTGTCGGTTGCCTGGGCGATTAAGGACATGTATGATGGAGCTAAGACTCGAGTTAAGACAGTGGGAGGTACCTCTGTGCATTTTTCGATTGTTATGGGGTTACACCTAGGATCTGCGCTCCGCCCGTTCTTGTTTGCATTAATTATGGATGCACTGACACGCCACAATCAAGGGGAGTTGTCGTTGTGTATATTATTCGTTGATGACATAGTTTTGATCGATGAGACACGAGGCGGCGTAATGAGAGGTTGGAGATTTGGAGATAGACCGTGGAGTCTAAGGGTTTCAAGTTGAGCAGGACTAAGACGGAATACCTAGAGAGCAAGTTCGACGCGGAGCCGACAGAAGCGGGCACAGAAGTGAGGCTTGAATCATAGGTCATCCCCAAGCGAGACAGCTTCAAGTACCTTGGGTCAGTTATCCAGGGGGATAGGGAGATAGACGAGGATGTTATACACCGTATAGGGGTGGGGTGGATGAAATGGAGACTAGCATCTGGAGTACTGTGTGACAATAAAGTGCCTCTATCAGCCAAAGGTAAGTTTTCTAGAGCGGTGGTTAGGTCAGCCATGTTGCATGGGACTGAGTATTGGCTAGTTAAGCACTCACCCATCCAGAAGAAGAAAGTAGCAGAAATAAGGATGTTGAGGTAGATGTGCGGGCATACTAGGACGGATAAGATTAGGAAGGAAGATATTTGGGAGAAGGTGGGTGTAGCTCCTATGGATGAAACGATGCGGGAAGCGAGGCTCACATGGATCAGGCACGTATAGAGGAGAAGCCTAGATGTCCCGGTAAGGAGGTGTGAGTTGCTGGTTTTGGATGGTACAAGAAGAGGTAAAGGGCGGCCTAAGAAGTATTAGGGAGAGGTGATCAGATAGGACATGGTGTGGCTTCAGATTTCTGAGGACATGGCCTTTGATAGGAATGTGTGGAGGTCGAGCATTAGGGTTGTAGGTTAGGAGGTAGTTGAGTATTGTTCTTCTTTGTACATGTGTGAGGGAGTCTGATATGGTTTTGTCTTAAACTTCTAGTGGTACATGTTGTGTTCACACAATTCTACTATTTTTCTGTCACGACCCAATTTTCCCTCTATTGGGTATCATGATGGCACCTAGTATTAGGGACTAGGTAAGCCTAGTATTTTCTGAATAACAACAATAGTAAAGTAATTTCTACTAATTTATGAAATGGAATTCTCTATAGAATTCATAATTCCCAAAGTAGTACAAATCATAAGCTTTTCTAGGACAAATTTTACATAATAAATACATCACTATTCCGGAATAGAAGGAAATAATGGAAGCAGATACATTAGAGGGTGACTTCGGAGCCTGCGAACGCCCGACAGGTGTACCTTGAAGTCTCCAGATGTATCAAGCATAAGTCTCAAAGCCGACTTGATCCGAAGTACCTGGCTCTGCACAAAAATGTGCAGAAGTGTAGCATGAGTACACTGCGGTGGTACTCAGTAAGTATCAAGCCTAACCTCGCTAGGGTAGTGACGAGGTCAGGTCAAGACACTCACTGAATATCTAAACCTGTGCAAGATATGTCATAAATCCAACAAGAAAGTAATATTAAAGAAGTGCCAATAGCAGACAGAAATCAGGTAACAAACAATAATAACGATAAGAGAAACATGATTGGCAACGAGAAATAACCATTTTCTCTTCTCTTGGTAGTTTGGGGGCACGAGTAGCTCTGTAGGATGTATTAGGACTTGTGTGCAAACTTTGAGTTCATTCCGGGTTAATTTGATATGGTTCGGCGCGAGTATTTGGAAGTCGAAAGTTTGAAAGTTCATTAAGTTTGACTTGATGTGCGTTTCGTTGTTTCGATATTGTTATGCATGACTTGAGCCTCGAGTAAGTCTGTGTTATATTATAGGACTCATTGGTATGTTTGTACGGGTTCCTGATGGCTCGGATGAGTTTCGAATAGATTTGGGTTGTGTTGCGCTCGTTTTTCTTATGTTTCGACGTTGTTTCTTCAAGGATAAATGGTACCACATTAAGCAAATAAGTTTCAATTTCTTTTTTGATTAAAGCACTAGATGCATATTGTAAATACGGGGCCATAGAAAAAAAAATCGTCGAATTTAGACATCGTATGAGGAGTTTATGGTCATTTTACTAAGAATTGGGTTGCCAGATTTTTCAGGTTAATTACGAAATTGTCACTGACTTCGTATTTAAAAATCTGCATTATTTCTAAATACTGAAACCAACATATCTCCTTCATTATAAGGTCAAATGGAGTGATTCAAAATCCTAACTTGACTGAAATTTCACAAGGAATCTATTGGAGGCATTAAAAGTGAGTTTCAGGATCGTTTGACACACGAAACAAGGAAGAACAGCTGGGCAATAATACTTAATATCGAGGGTTGTTCATTTGGTCATAGGAGCTCAGATTTGGGCAACTTTTGGAGGCGTTTTTCACCATATGAATTGGGTAAGTATTCTCTACTCGGTTTTAGTTATATTTTGTGAATCTATCTTTGATTTTAGCTTTTGGTTGATGAATTTAAAAGAGGAAATTGCGGGTTTTGGCCTAAAATTTTATAATGTGAATTTTTGAGTTCTGAACATCGATTCGGAGTCGGATTTGAGTGAAACTAGTATAGTGGACCGTAATTGAATATACTGTCCGATTTTATGAGTTTTGTAGGGTTCCGCGGCGCGAGCCCGTGTGTGATTTTTGGCCGGTTTTGAATTTTGATTAAAGATTCGACCTTTATCAATTGGGCTTGTTTCCTTTAGAATTAATTGATATACTTGAGTTTGTTTTGGCTAGTTTCGAGCCTTTCCGAGGATGATTTGAGCGGATAACCCTTCTAGTGTATCGATTTGGCTTGTTGGAGGTAAGTGTCTTGCCTAATTTTGTTGAGAGAATTTTTTCTACTATTTCACATTATTTGCTACATGCGCTGGTGATACATATATGAGGTGACGAGCCTATATGCATTAACCGGGGTTAATCATTTTCGAGGGTAGACTATGCTATGAATTGTGCCTTGTAGAATTATGTGACATTCTTGCTTCATGTCTTACTTGACTCATAGATTATAACGGCCCGGTCCGTTGTTACGAAGAACCTGCATTATAATTGTTGTTATTGACTTTTCATAGGTTGTTTATTCTGTTATTGATGTGTTAGAGTTGATAGGCTTGAAATCGAATGGTTGTAGTGAGAGTTCAGTCATATAGCCTTTAAAAATAGCCTTAAAATGGGAAAAGTCAACTGAGAGTTGACTTATTGGTAAATGACCTCGGAATGCGGATGTTATGGCTCGGATGGCTTCTTTAGGTGATTTGGGACTTATGAGTGTGTTCAGAATAATTTTGTGATGTCCGGTGTAGAATTAGGCTTGAATTGGCAAAAGTTAGTTTTGATGATTTCCGGTCGGCAGTGGAAAATAGGCTATCGAGGGCCGGAATGGAATTCTGACAGTTGGAACAGGTTCGTAATATCATTTTGGATATGTCTGTAAAATTTCAGGTCAATCAGAGTTGTTTTGGATAGTTTCGGCATCGTTGGTGGATTTTAGAAATTTCAAAGTTCTTAAGCTTGAATCCGATGTAATTTTGGTGTTTTGAGAGTGCAACTAACCTTGAATGATGTTATGTGGCGTTTTAGTATGTTTTGTTGGGGTCCCGAGGGGCTCAATATTGAATTCGATTGCTTAACGGAGGTTTGGGCTTGGAAATTTCAGCAATACAGCTGCTGGTGCTGGTGTAACCGCACCTGCGGAAGTTTGACCGCAGGAGCGGGCAGTGGGTCGCAGGTGCGGTTAGGGGATCGCAGGTGCACTCTCGCAGGTGCGAAATCCTGGGCAAAAATATAAATTAGACCTTCCGCGACCCTTACATATTTTTACACCATTGTTGTACGGAAGAGAGCTTTTGAGGCGATTTTTGAAGGGGAAAATCAGTGTTCTTCATAGAGCTAAGTATTTTGATCATTAAAACTCACTTATGGGTGATTATAGAACATAATCTCAGTATTAATTCATGAAAATCAGTAGAAAAAGGTGGGTTTAGGGCTTGAGATTACGATACCTTTAGGGATTGATTTGAGGGGTCAAACGAACTCCAATTTTAGTGTTCTTTATATGTACGGACTCGTGAGATGATAAAGAACAGTTTTGTATATAAATTTCTGAGTTTCAGGACGCGGGCACGGGGGGTCGGGTTTTGACCAAATTCGGGTTTTTGAGCTAAATTTGATATTTTTCGGTTGGAATTTATTCCTTAAGCATAAATTGATGATAGAAATCAAAAGTTGGTAGATTTGGAGCCTTCGAAAGTTGATACGAGAGGCAAGCGTGTTGCAGAATAGTTTCCGACCTAGTTTTGAGGTAAGTAATGTCTTTAAATCCTGTCCCGAGGGTATGAAACCCTGGACTATGCACCCTTTCACGGGTTTTGAAATGCAAAGGTTGAAACTTTGGAAATATCTTCCTATTCAGGCGACTATTGAGTTGCTAAACCGACTTTTAAGCCTATGCTTAATTAGTATTATTATATTATGATATGATTTGGGTTGTAAGTCGTGTTTGGGGCCTAATGCCTATCTATTTTCCCCTCGGGGGTTGTGTTTACTATATTTTCCTCACTGATATGTTATGATTTTTCACTCAGTCCTTCCCTGGTAAATTTTTTTGACACTCAGAGTATTTTGATACTATTTATTGAAAAATAAAACACTGTTTTGGGTCGAGAACCCGGTATGTTTATGGCTTAAGGGCAAAAATAGAGTGTCTGACTGAGTGAGGCTTTCAGGCCTACATTGTGAGGAGGATTTCAGGCATTATATGAGGGAGGCTTTCAGGCCTATATTGTGAGGAGGCTTTCAGGCCTTATGTTGTTATAGCGCTTGGACTGTAGGAGCCCCTCCGGAGTCTGTACACACCCCCAGTAAGCGCAAGTACCTACTGAGTGATGGTTGATACTGAGTGATGATTATTGCCCGCGGGGCTGTTACTGAGCGATTGAGAGAATGCCTGAGGGGCAACTGCTACGAGAAACGATTTTGGCCCGAGGGGCAGATTTATGATGATTTTTCTAAGTTTTCGAACTATGATTTACTTTGTTTTCAAACTGGTTTTACTGAGCATTTTATTGAGATATACTGATATTACACTTGTTTTGAAAAAGAAAATATTTCTGAAAACTGATTTCGAACTTATGTATTTGATGAATACTACATGGTGAGTTGGTGTTTTACTGGTTTTGTGAAATTGTGTATCTGTACTGTGTGTTTTATAGTTCTCAGACTGTGATTTATTTTCATTACTACTGAGTTGGCGTACTCATAAAGACTCCCTATGCCTCTGTGCACAGATTCG
The DNA here is from genome assembly GCA_005239505.1 of Nicotiana paniculata. Lineage (NCBI taxonomy): Eukaryota > Viridiplantae > Streptophyta > Magnoliopsida > Solanales > Solanaceae > Nicotiana > Nicotiana paniculata. The sequence continues at coordinate 20,125 of ML315764.1, forward strand.
GGTGACGATCCGGAGCAGTAGATGTCCTTGCTCGTAGCATCAGTTCACGGGATTTCGAGGTAGCTTCCCAGCGTCCACAGCTTCTCCATTTTCCTTCCTTATTTAGTTTTAGCAATTGATTCGGATACGTATATTATAATATTGGCAGAGTTAGATTTATTTTATTCTTAGATGCTCATGACTATTGACTCCAGTCTTGGGAGGTTTTGTTTAGAGTTGTTAGACTATTATTGGGACGCTAAGACTTAATTACATTATTCTATGCTACGGTTGTTTCTTCTTATTAAATTGTGAACTTTTATAATTGAACAAATGCGTAGTGAGATTGTTGGCTAGCCTAGTTCCATGATAGGCGCCATCACGGGCTGGTAGGATTTGGGGTCGTGACATAGATACTAAGAATATAGAACTAAATGTTAGAAACTAAGATTTAATTTATTATAACTTGATCAAAATTTGAGGACATAAATTTTGAGAAAACATTGTTGTGTCTAATTCGCTCCTCATTATGCTTAATCATTAATACATTACTACGGCCAATATTCTTGAGATATTACATTTTATACTCGTGATGAAGATCATTCTTTAGATTTGTTGAAATACTTAAATAATATGAAAAGAAAGTTTGCTGCCCTTGAACCTCAAGCTCTTTGAGAAGATTAAGGAATATATTGTCTCCTCTTTTTAATTATGACTGACATTATGAAAAGAAAGTTCGTGGCCCTTGAAATTTCGGGCAAGAACTATATGACATGAGTATTGGATGCTGAAATCCATTTAGATGCAATGGGTCTTGGAGACGCCATTAAAGATAAGAATAAAGCATCTATCCAAGACTGTGCTAAGGCCTTGATTTTCTTGCACCGTCACCTTGATGAAGGGCTGAAAATATAATATCTTACAGTCAAAGATCCACTTGTTTTGTGGAATGGCTTAAAGGAAAGATATGACAACTTAAAGTTGGTCACTCTTCCACAAGTACGATATGATTGGGCTCATCTGAGGCTCCAAGACTTTAAGTCTGTTTTTAAATATAATTGTACAATGTTCAGAATTACTTCTAAATTGAAACTCTATGGAGATACTATCACTGACTATGATATGCTTGAAAAAACGTTTACAACGTTGCATGCCTCCAATATGGTCTTGCAATAGCAGTACCGAGAGAAAGGTTTCAAGAAGTACTCTGAGTTGATTTCTCTTCTCCTTGTGGCTGAACGAAATAATGACTTGCTCATGAGAAATCACGATAATCGACCCACTGGGTCTACACCATTGCCTGAAGTGGATGATGTGTATTCCCATTATGCCAAGCGTGGAAAAGACCGTGGCCCTATTCATGGTCGTGGTCGTAGTCATGGTCGTGGACATGGCCGTGGACAAGGAAGAAAGTTTCGTGGTGGTAATCACCCCCCAAAGAAAAATAACCATCAAAAGTGGAAAGGGAAAAATGAGAAGCCAAAGGCAAATGGTTCAGAAACTGAAAATGTTATCATTGCGGTGGAAAAGGGCATTGGGCAAATATTTTTCGTGTACCAAGATATTTGTTTGAGCTTTATCAAGCATCTCTAAAGAATAAAGGCCTTGAAGCCAATTTTATCTTTGACAATGATTTTGACATCACCCATTTGGATGTGGCAGACTTCTTTGAGCACCCTAATGGAAAAATAGACCATTTGATCGGTGATGGATCCGTGGTTAAAGATGATTGGGTAGTTCAATTTTTTTTTTTGCCTATTCTTAGTAGTTTATGAATAAACATCATGTAATCATAGTCCTTTACATGAGTAGTAATCATTAGTATCGATTAGTATTGTTTATTCAATGAAATAGTTTTAGTTCGTTTTGATTAAATAGAATTCTATTTATAACACTCCCCCTTGAATGTTTATTCAACAGACAATGTGCCTCGTTAAAAACCTAACTAAAATAAAACTCAGTGTGAAAAAAATTATAGAAAAGGAAAAAGAGTACACATATCTAACAATACGCCTTTTGGTTGCCTCATTGAAAACCTTGCAAGGAAAACACAGTGGGACAAAACCTTATAAGGAAAAAAGAGTGCAACGCGTATTAACTCCCCCTGATGAGAGCATCAATTCACACCCTTGAGCCTTCGCATCTCAATCTTGTGCACTAGATTCTTGGAGGTTGACGTCGAAAGAGATTTGATGAATAAATCATCCATATTAACTTCAATGAATAAGTTGCACCTTGAAAATCCTCGCTATCACATTATCATGCTTATAGATAATTGATAATTCATTCAATGTAACCTTTTCTCAAATGTTTATCATCTCTCCCCCTCATGTTAGAAAAACTAACTTGCTCCTTCAACTTTGGGAGCCCATCTTTGTGCATTATGGTGTTAATCAAAATATACATCGCACTTTAATAATAAAAAGATAGAATTATTTGGTTACTGACCCTGAACCACTTGTGAGGGGAGGATGTAATATACTTTCGTATATAACGTATATCAAAATGATGTAGATAATGGTGTTCTCATAAGCAATAGTTTAGCTATTAAGTGAAGGCACTCATTAAATCATTATGAAACCAACTTATCACGATGAACTATCTTGAATAAAAAAATCTGAAAATTATGCTCGAAATTAAATTATTGAGCAAGTTACCTCACAAATACCATGTTGCGGGTTACTAATAATCGCACATGTAACCATCTCATAGATGCATCTTATGTGGTATACATGGCAGGTGAATGAGCCCTATTCACCTTTAATATTTCCAGCATTCATAGGATTCAATCCCAATTTTAGTTGGACTATTAATTAAATGGGAACAAACAACATAAGAGAATTCGTAAAGAACTTTCTAGTTCTTTAATATTTACCCATGTGAATTCTATTTTATTTTTGCACATCATACTTAAATTGATATGGATAAATTGATTATGCCAACTGGATAAATGATCAATATTAATAAACTTCATGTTTATACCATGACGTGTGCAATTATCAATAAACTCCAATTTTATTGTGGCATTCTTTTATTTATGTCGTACAAACTGGAGAATAACGCGGGTAACTTTTCACATACATATTACTCCGCTACAATTTGTAGTAATAGAAGATATTAAATCTTTCATTTATTTATAGTCTCATTATAATTTTCGCGAATACTTTAGAAACTCAATAAGTTTCTTTGAGACGTACTACGGCACCATACCTTATTGATAATCAATTTTATTTCTCCAAAGTAGTATAATTGGCTCTCTTAGAGCTTTCAATTAATTTTATACTACCATATATTTATCAATATCCATATGGTGAATATCTCTTTCAAGGAGAAAGTTATACCATTATGGTCATGATCAAAATCATTATAGGTAAGATATGTTGCTTCTATTATTTTTGCCATGTAATAATCGCATTGCCATAATATTTTGGCTAACACAATAGGTACGTGATCAATGATCATTCATGCCATAATAATGAAATTATTTTCTTATTTCATCTCAAACCTCCTTTTAGAGGTGAATGTGGTATATTCACTACCACTAGCACATTCATATTCTTCGAAGAATGAATATGTATTCGTAAATAAGATGTTGTCACATTCATATCATGAATGGACCATAATCATCTATATGTGCTTTACAAAATCTCATGTCAAATCGATGACAAATATTACTTTCACAAAGTGAAGGATTATTTTGAGAACCTTTCTTATTCTCATTATCACAATGATGACGATTATAATTTCGTCTATTGTCACGTCCACATCCATTGATACCTTCACGGTAATAATTTTATCTTCTTTCAGACTTATCATATATTGTTATCACATTCTCTTAAAGGGAATGAGAATTAGGCAAATTCAATGGGACGGGTTTCCCCTTATTTACCCACAATCATACATGAATTTGATCATGGCAAAGCATAGAAATTTTACCACTTCGGGTGGTTATAATTTCTTGCAAACTACTCTATTAGAGTTATAATCAATGTTTATTGTCTTTGCTTGTATTTAAAATCAAATTATAGAATTTAAAGGAGAAAAATAAAGTAAAATACTTACCTTAAATCCAGAATTTAATCATGAAGGAACTTCATGGAATAATTGACAATCATTATGCTCAATCCAAAAGCATCTACCCAATTGGTTAGAGTCTCGTGTTGATAACGTGTTATGAAATAATAAAAGAAGAAGAAGAGTATTGCAGAGAAAAGTACGGAGAGAGAATTCCTATTGATTTGAGATCAATTACAATGGAATAGAACCCCTCTATTTATAGGGAAAAAATGACTTAGCCACCAAGTAACAAACCCTAAAATCTCTCTAAAATATAGACATTCACCTTAAATAGAATTCTATTTATAACAAATAATAAGGTTCTTGAGAGTTTATTGAACTATTATTGGCTTGAAAGTTGTGAATGGGGTTCGTTTGGAATATTCACTTAAACACTCTCCTTGACGTTATTTATGTTTCCTACCTTGTTTAACATTGATATACATATGCTTGGTAAGGAAGAGTGTAAACCATGAAGGGTGATGACGTGCCATTATATATATATATATATATATATATATATATATATATATATATATATATATATAT
>ML315765.1:0-30009 GCA_005239505.1 Nicotiana paniculata
AAATTAGCTAAACATGTTCATAAGAATCAAATCCAAAATAACTTGCATAATTTAACTACAAAGTAATGAATAAAAGTTGTACAAATCGATTTTTGACTTCTCTTCAATGGCTTGCTCTCTTCGAATCCCCTCTAATTTGTGTTTTTGGGGTCTATTTATATGTTTAGGAAAAACCCTAAACATGTAGGAGACTTCTATTCCAATCGAAAAACACTTAAACTCGTCAAAACTCGAAATTGACCGGAACCAGGGACCTGGGCGTTTGGGCTCAAACGCCCTCCCTAAGGCCAGGGCAGGCCTGGCGTTTGGGCTCTAAGGCCCCCCTAACGCCAGGGGCTGCCTGGCTTTAGGGGCCAAACGCCTGGATAAGGCCAGGGTGTTCCCTCTTCGCCTCTTAAGCGTATTTTTGACGTATTTGCATCCATTTAGCTCGCTTTCCATCTCCAATTCACCTACACGTGAAATAAACTCCATTAAGCACATAAAACGTGTGTTTTTATCATTAATGCACATAATATGTAAGGCATATAACATGTTAAACTATGAATTCTAGCCTCGCATCACCAGACGTTTGGGTTGTAAAGCCTGGCCTAGCCAGGCGTTTGGGCCCTAACGCCAGGGGTGGCCAGGCGTTTGGCCTGTAACGCCTGGTCCTCAATCCAGCCCAGTCCGAGTTTCAAAGGCTTTAAGTGTTTCCCAGTTTGACTAGAAGTATCCTACACGTTTAGGGTTTGTCCCAAAACATATAAATAGACCCAAAAACACAACTTTAAAGGATCGATGCCATTAGAGACAAGAGAAGACTGTGGAACACTACTCAGAAGATCAAAACATTGATTTTTACATCCTTTATTCCTTACTCTGTAATTTAATTATGCAAGTTATTTTGGATTTGATTATTATGCGCATGAGTAGCTAATTTTTTTAATCTAGGGTTTTGGTTGAACCCGTTGGGGGATGAACTTATTGTGATATTCATATAGTTTGGTTGGTTGTTAATCTCTATTTATTCAACTACGTTCTTGTTGTAGTTAATTGAAAGTATCCTCAATTAGTTGTTCCTATTTATTATGTATCTACTTGAGAGAGAGTGCATATTTAGGTAGTTGTTTGAACAACATCACTCCCGGAGTATAGACGAAAGTCATAACCGAGGGTTTAGAGGTTGGATTAGNTACAACTAATCAAACTATAGGAAGTTTCCAAGAAAGAAGTTCATCGACGGGGGAAACCATAATCTTAGACCTTTATTATAATTGTTTACACCGCATTGTTAGTTAATCTTGAGTTTATTAATTTTTCTCAGTAGAATTAGTAAAACATTACCAATTGATATTCAAAATTCTTGAGAAAGTTGATTAAGTAAAAGTTTAGTATTCTGACGGCTTAATTTATACGTTAATTCCCTGTGGGATCGACTCTGGGCGTAATACCCCGGATTATATTTGCAACGCCCGTTTAGTATTTATATAAGACATAGTTGAGCGTGATCAGCTAAATATTTCATTTTTCTGTTCTTCACTTAGTGTCTATTCTCCTTACTGGTATGTTCTGATTTTAAATTTAAGTTCCAAAATCAATGTGTTTCTTCTACTGCTTTAGTTTATCATTTTACTAATCTGCTTCTATCTATTTTTTGCTTCTCAACATGTGTTTAACTTTGTTTTACTTAGTATACTAGTTATGTTCTAACCCCTTTTTAGGATCAACCTATTTATGAACATGTTTACTTCATGTGTAATCTGTCTCCATGTGACTCTGCCCTGTCTTTGAATGCTTGTCTATGAGTTGCTTAGTTCTGGTATGCACCTATTGTGCAATTGTTACCTTAAGTTGTTCTGATTATATGCTCAATCTGTTTGATACCACTATGTCTTCTATTATTTGTTCTGAAATTCACACGCATATACTATGTTAGTTATCCCCAGCCCCACAAGTCCCTAAGCACTTCTGATTCTATGCAACCATGTCCCAATTAGCAATTCTGGAACCCATGACATATTGTCTGATATTCCTTGAGACTTCTATGCTTATGCTTGTTATGTGCTCACCTTGGGTGTTGTATCTGTCCCCAACCCCCTTACCCCTGTGTGAAGGACTGTTGTTTGAGTGTTGTTGAACTTGTTATGTTCTGTAGTTGATCTACTATTTTTTTAATTACCCTACTCTTGTTCAAACTATTTTACTACTAAACCACTTCATACTTTTATAAACTTCAAATGAGTCTTTTCAATACTGTTTTATACCAAAGCATTTTCAAAACCATGTCAAGCACTCTCACTCTACTCTTAGGTCCTTAAGTTCTGCCCCTCCAGTGTGTGACTGCTTTGGGATTCCTGTGAGATCTCTCTGAACTCTGATGCACTGGAGCTGGCACTTCCATACTGCACTTACTCAATTCTGGTTATGAAATCTGGGTGTGAGCACTACCCGGGATCCTTGAGGTCCTTAGGGAACTCTGACGCACCCGGACATGAGAAAGGTTATGACTTTGGCATATGAGGCTATGGACAATTTGGTACATTTGGGCTTACTTCAGGCTCCCTATAGTTCAACTTCTTCTTTTCCTTTATATATTTATTCAGCTGATTTGTATTAATTATTTATAAACAGATATTGGGGTCGGCTAGTGAAATGGGAAGGGTAGCTATGCAATTCTATCATTGGGTAGAAAGTATGTCTTAGGCTTTGCACTATTTCTATCTGCATTAGAATCCATGCTTAGGACCAACATATTCATTCAAACCATGTCAAACATGCATTAGATATCATGTCTTCAAGGCTTTCATGTTTACTGCTTTAATGTACAACATGTCCTTAATTTATACTTATGCCTACCACTTAGATCCTAGGATAATAAAATCAATATAAAAATGTTACTCTTGTGCATTCAAAAAATCATGTTTCGATCATTCTGTAATCCTCTTTGTGCATTTTAGAAATCATGCATTTAGGAATTCTGTGTATCCTAAAATTGTCTTAACCATCCTGCATTTATATGTGCATATTAGATATCCTGCTCTAGGATTTCGTTTGCATCTGCTTAACCACACCTAGTTTAACTACTGACTCACGAAAAAGCTAAAAACAGTGTTACATCTAATTGTCTTGCTCTTAATAAAACTAGTAAAAATCTCTGCATTCTCGTATCACCTAGAACAACATGCTTTTAGGTAAAACAACTTCTGAACTGTCTAAAGATTAACAGGCTTAAAAATCAGTAGGCAAACTGATTAGGCCCCTGCTCCTGAGTTTATAAAAATAAAGCTGCATATTTTTGTGCATTGACATTCACTTAGATATCCTGTCTAATAGAACTGCCTCTTGTTTGTGTTTGAGACGTGGTGATTATGTGCATTACTTGTGAAGGTAAATCTGGGCCTCAAATCTGCTTTCCTGCATTTATGTGATTAGTCCTATTTGTTCTTGCATGTCGCTTAGAATTTTATCCTTTTAAAATCTTAGGGGTCTGTCTAGAACTACCTATACTTAGAGGTCCTAAATTCCTCTAGGACCATTAAGAAGGTACGGGTAACAGCATGCATAGAGATCGCTAAATAAACTCGCTTTATAACCGCTAAGGGGTGGGGTAAAGGGTAGATATGGATATGATGACCGGTGCACTAATGCCACGTGTAGCCCCTCAATGAGGAGTGATTACTGGGCATTGCATTGATGTGATCCTATAGTATTAAAAACTTAGGACTCCCATATTCCTTACATATGTGTGCTTAGACTGCGAATCTTTTCACAACCATTACTTGTTTCCATGTGTATACTTGACTGATTATTTGCTACTTGCTAAAATTCACAAAGTTTGTTTGACCGGGAACCACAGTTGTGGACTTTGAGGGGTTCCTAACATCTTCCCCTTGGAGTAATTTCAAGCCCTTACCCAATCTCTGATTATTCAATTAGTGTTATTATAACCCTTAATAGGTTCCCTAACGCACCTTACTTCATTAGGTGGCGACTTTTAAAGTCCTTCACATCCTTTTTCCCAAAAGAAATGAGTTGTCCCAATAACGTCAAAAACCCTGACCAATCCGAAAGGAGAAGGAAATAGGGCGCGACACCATGGATCCACAACATGAGGGCAGTGCCCTTGACACTGCACCAGACAATAAAATTCCTAACACCTAGTGGAGTCAAAATAGTCTATGGTGAACAATTGGTTGTCAAGTAAATGTTCGCGGTCGAGGAGGTGATATAGGCATGTACAATCTTAACATCGAAGGATCCGAACTAGTTGGTCAAAAATGGGGCCAAATAGCAATCACTGATACCATCCTCGGCAGATTCGGAAAAACAAAAGAAAGGCGAGGATGATGATTACGGGGTTCCCAGATCTTTTATAGCTCCCGATGATTCCGACGCCACTAAATCAACGATCGAGGAGCTGGAAAAAGTCATATTGAGAGAACTCTTGCCCGATCGTAAGGTATACCTAGGCACGTGGTTAAGCTCCGAGCTTAGGGAAAAGCTCATTCAATTTCTTATAACTAACAAAGATTGTTTTGCTTGGTCCCACCTTAACATGACAGGGATCCCGCCGGAGATGACCACTCACAAGCTGAGCTTGGACCCAAAGTTCCACCCGGTCAAACAGAAAAGGAAACCCCAGTCCGAGATCAAGCATGATTTCATCAAGGACGAGGTATCTAAACTCCTTAAAATAGGGTCTATTTGGGAGGTTAAATACCCAGATTGGTTAGCAAACGTAGTGGTAGTTCCTAAAAAAGGTAATAAGCTAAGACTGTGTGTAGATAACAAAAATCTAAATAAGGCATGTCCCAAAGACTCTTTTCCTTTGCCCAACATCGATAGTATGATCGATGCCACGGCCGGCCACGAGATCCTCAGTTTTCTTGATGCCTATTCCGGATACAACCAAATATAGATGGACCCGAGTTATCACGAAAAAACTTCCTTTATCACTAAATACGGAACATATTGTTATAACGTGATGCCGTTTGGATTAAAAAATGCTGGTGCTACTTACCAATGCCTAGTAAATCGGATGTTCGAGGAACAAATAGAAAAATCAATGAAAGTTTACTTTGACGACATGTTGGTTAAGTCCCTGCAAGTAGAGGACCATTTAAAACATTTGCAGGAAGCCTTCAGCATACTGAAATAATACAATATGAAGCTGAAACCAGAAAATGTGCGTTCAGAGTTGGGTCGGGTAAATTCCCCGGGTTCATGGTATCCAACCAGGGAATCGAGATCAGTCCCGAAAAAATCAAATCCATCGAAGATATCACGATCGGGGACAACGTAAAGGTCGTGCAAAGGTTAACCGAGCTCATAGCCGCCTTGGGGCGATTTATTTTGAGGTCATCTGATAAGAGCCACTGATTCTTTGCACTATTGAAGAAGAAAGAATAACTTCTCGTGGACCCCGGAATGCCAACGAGCTTTGGAGGAACTCAAACGATACTTATCGAACCCGCCGCTGCTTCACACACCAAAGGCAGACGGACAATTGTACGTGTACTTGGCAGTCTCGTAGATAGCGGTAAGTAGAGTTCTTGCCTGGGAAGAACAAGGTACGGAATTTCCACTTTACTATGTAAGCAGGATCCTAGGTGAGGCCGAAACTAGGTACCCTCACCTAGAAAAATTGGCGCTCTCTTTGCTAATGTCTCTGGGAAGCTAAAATCAAACTTCCAGTGTCACCCCATATGTGTCGTAACTACTTACATGTTGAGGAAAGTTATGCATAAGCCCGAACTCTCGGGCCGGTTGGCCAAATGGGCCGTGGAAATAAGTGGGTACGATATTGAATACCGACCTTGGACCGCCATTAAGTCTCAAATTTTGGCAGACTTTGAGGCCGACTTTACGCCGGCCCTAATACCCAAGATCTAAAGAGAGTTATTAGTTAACTCAGGGACTTCCTCGGGAATCTAGACCCTCTTTACGAACGGCGTCTCGAACGCAAAAGGGCCCGTACTTATCATCGTGTTGAATCCGCCAACATGTAACGTAATTAGACAATCTATGGAGACTGTGAAATTGACTAACAACGAAGCAGAATATGAGGCCATGATTTCAGGCCTTGAACTAGCCAAAAGCTTGGGGGTAGAGGTGATTGAAGCCAAGTGCGACTCCTTCCTTGTGGTAAACCAAGTTAGTGGAATATTCGAGGTCAGAGAAGAATGAATGCAATGATACTTGGACAAGTTATAGGTAACATTACATCGGTTCAAATAATGGTCTTTTCAACATGTACCTAGGGATCAAAACAGCGAGGTCGATGCCCTCATCCATCTTAGCTTGATCCTCTTCGGTCACTAGGCCTCGAAGATAACTGGTAAATCCCACGGGGGCAGAGAGAACCTGGGCATCCTCTGGAATAGACATAATAATTGACTGCTTTTGGTCAGGATATGCACTCGGAGCTGGGAATCGGTTTACTAATTTCGGATTTAAAGAAGGACCGTTGGATCCCAAAGACGGTATCTTCTTTGGTACCGGAAGTCACCAACCCGGTGATGTCCTCTGAGGCGGTAGAATTTAAGCCATCAAAGAAGTTGTTAAAAGAGTCTGCCGCCCCTTGGAGCCCGTCATTTAGGCGTCCTATCAGCATCTGGGCCTCGTTGATCATGGAGTTAGTAAATGAAGGTGACTCGGAGAGATATATCACCCCAAGTGCATCCTTCGGGACATTATCCTCTGCCCGAGAAGCACCGGTCGTGGTTTCTTTGTCGACCTCCTAAGCTCGAGGAAAAACGGCCTCGCCCCTCTCTAGTTCGGAGGCCTCGGCCACTGCCTCTTCATTAGCCACCCTGGTTTGCGGCACTCGGTATCGCTTCTCACACGGGCCATTAGTTCGGAAGCTTCTTCTTTTTCTTCGGACTCGTCCCTCAGTCGATTAAGTGAGTCCGATGGGATCTCCCGGGCACTGGTGCTTTCCTCTGAGCCTTTTTCCTCTTCTTTTCCTCACCCTGTCTCGAAGCAGGGGACTCGGAAGTGAAATCCTCTCCACTAGATGGAGGCCTTATTGCAACATCCTTCGGAAGACCTGCAAAGAAAAGGAAAATGAGTAAGGGCTCAGCAACACGGGGGGAACCTGAGTGTTGCCCACACGAGAACAGAATCTCACAATGACAACGGGCCTCTTAGCGGCCCTTCGAAAGTTCGCGCCATTCGCGCTCGAAATATTTCTTTTGCCACACAATGCCCTCGACCCACTCCTTGAGTCGAGGAACTGCATCCCGTATCCGAGCAACAGCTACATCACCACAAAACATCGATGAGAAGGAAGGAAAAGGAAAAAGTGATTAACGAAATCCTAAAATCAAGGTTATACTTACGTGTCATGTTCCATATCTCAGAAAATGGCATATCCTTGGCTGGGATTATATACAAGGTATTCACTCGAACGAATTAGCCTAACTAATCTCGGTCCTGATCCTCGTCGATGCTCGAGAATAGGGACTTACTGGCCCGACGGGCAAGTTTGATTAATCCCCCTCGATAGAGTCGGGGACTATACAAACGCATGAGATGATCGATGGTGAAGGGACACCCCTCGATTTTTTACGAAGAAGCAGAGAAGAATTACTATCCTCCAGAAAGAAGGATGAATTTGACCAAGGGTCACCTCGTACCTCTTACAGAAGGCAATGATGATCAGGTCCAAGGGGCCCTGTGTGAAGGGTTAAGTGTAAACACTTAAAACATCCTCCACTTGGGTAGTAATCGCTTCCTCGGGCATGGGGACCACCACGTTCTTATTAACCAAGTTGTAATCCTCCTTGACCTTGGAGAGGAAACTATCTGTGACCGAGCATATATATCGAGAGACCGGTTCACACCGACCCGGTACCGAGGAGGGTTTCTTAACCTTGAAATCAGCACCGGTCGGGCACCCCACAGGAACGAACATCTTCAGGGGAGGTTCCGATGTCAGTTCCTCAGTAGCAGCAGACGAAATGCTTTACTCTACAGCCGGTCGTGAGGCAGAGGGAGTTTCTTTTTGGGGAACGGATTTTGATGTCTTCGCCATTTATTTGGAAAATGAAGAAAAAAGAAGAAGTTAAAAGAGAATGCTTGATGGTTTGGGATAAAGAACAGAAGTTCTTATAAAAGGATTTCAGAGTAATCAGAAAATTGATGACTGAGAGTGTTGAAATTTCTAAGGCACGAGGGCAGAAGGTTTAAAAGTAATGTTTGAATGAACTAATTATCGGGTATTTAAAGTCTCTCAGCGACTGTTCACATTTGGGAGTGGCCGACCGGCAACTGATCGCATTTAATGCCATTAAGACTTGACTGACGAGACGTTTCGACTGTTTTGTCGTTTCTGCCACAAATATCGAAGTCATGGTCGGAAATTCATATCGTTTCTCGTTGTCTACTCTCCGAAAAATGAGGGGACTATATGTATACGGTCGAAGTTGAGCTCGGCTACAACCTGGTAGATTAGGCTTGGAACGTGGCAACCAAGGACTGAAGATCGGCCTCGAGTCCCAACGAGCTAGAACCCGAGGTCGGAAAGCTTGCCTTCTAGGAACATTGAGTCCGGTGTCGACCTTAGCGAACGAGCTCGGAGATAACTAACAGAAGACCGAAATATCCGCGACCGATCGAATATTACGGCGGAAATCTCGGCACGTATCAGCAAGGAACCGCAATCAGCAAATCAGAAGATTTTTACCTTTTATAGAAATGTACCTAGAGTAGGACTCCTCTAAAGCACTTCTCTTTCAATTGGAGAATGGAATTCATAAATAGAGGCAACTAATTTGTCTGGCTTGATGGGAATGACTGAATAGGAGAAATGACAAAGGATTTCGAAATTTGAAAAAAAAAAATCAAAAGGCATTTATGCTCATAAGAATAAATGAGATGCTTACAAAACGAAACAAAATAATAATAACGGCGGCATCTTCGCAAACTATTGCACATCGAGCAGGTTATTCAATAACCAGTATGCACCCGAAGAATAGCGACGACAGGTTTCATAATCTTTTTTTCTATTTTACTCTATGTGACACAACAACAACAACTAGAGAGTCAAATAATTTTATACACATTTTACTATAAGAAATGTGTGATGTGTTTGTAATTTTAAAATATATAAAACTTAAAAAGATAACTCATTTTTTACCGCAACGATTTAATAATTATAAGCATTAATAGCACTAATGTTGCTCAAATAGCACAATTAAAGACCTTTTCGGTCAAAATTTTCATTTGCTTTTAGTTTTAACTTTCGGGCAGTAGAAGGGGAAAAAGTTCACATCTACAGTATGCCGGAAATAAAGGTGTATTCATCAGTATTTAGGAACATGTAAATTACTCAAATAGGAAGGTGGCGGTCAAATATAGCAATTATACGTTGATCGTGTTAGTTCATCAAAAGAAACCCACTTTGATTCAAAAATCCACCTGAAAACAAAATCTACAATAACAAATCCCAGATTCTAATTGAATTTCTTGTACATCACAAAACAATGCGATTAGTGAATTTCATATTTTTAGATTCGTCAACAATCTTTTCTTTCAAAAGTTTTTCAACCAAAACATAGTACGAAAATAGTTTTACATCATACCAAACACAACTTAAGGTTTTACATTTTGCTTATAACTCCATTCACATTTAAACAACATTTAGCAGACTTCCATATTCTTGCAACTCAGCATTAAGCATAGGTTATAGGGGCAGCATCAGGCTGTCGCTCTGGCGAAGAAGCTTGAAATTCTGGCAAAGCCTCACAGGAATCGTATATCCTTGTTAAAGTGGGAAACTCGGACTGCACATAGACGACGAATGCATTGCAAATCATATCACAGAATATTAGAGGTTCTATTCCAAAAAGAATGGAAAACAAAGGCTGCAAATCAAAATGCAATTATGTGTTGGTAGATATGCTCATTAAATGATAGAAAAATGCAACTAAAGTTTTGGTACATATGCTCATTAAACTTGGTTGTTTAGACAAACAAGCTGGGCCAAGCTCGACCATGGAAATTAATCGAGCAGAGTTCAATCTAACTCGAGCATGTGTATCAAGCTAGTCCAGCCCGGCATTGCTAGTGTAATATGGCCAAGCAAGTTTGGAACTTTAGAGCTTGATTAACTTGGCTCTCTTGCAGCTAAGGGCAATGAAGTTTGTTTGCACTGAAATCCAATGCGTAGAGATAGAAAAGAACTAAATAGAGTTTAAACAAGTAATGGGTAGTCATTTTGCGGCCAAAAAAATTACCCAAATCCATTTAATATCAATTTTAATCGTTACCATATTCAGAAAAACAGACACCAAAACTTACCATGTCAATGTTAAACCTTTTAGTAGCCACTGCAATTTGAGGGGCCAAAAACACATCAGCCTGCAATTTTCCACCGTGTAATATCAGCTCCAAGATCATTTAGGAATAATATCACCAAGGTTATCATTTTAACTGTTGGTGTGATTGCTGTCTTCACCGAAACAAAATAATACCCTGATTTCACTTATTTGAGAGAAGCAACAACCATACTCAGGAAATATTCAACACGCAAAAAAATTCAAGATCCAAACTACAGAATTCATCTAAATGATGCACCAGACGAGGATTTGCATGCACACAAAACTATATCATCGTCATAAAAAAACGAAAACAGCACTTCACAACTGGAAATAATACCTCTACTACTTTCCAATTCATTGATAGAAAGCTCAATGAATTCTGCTGCACAATAAAACAATGTTATCAAGCAAGCATAGATGTGTTAAGAACATACCATATATACTTCTTTTCCTGTAGCATACTTTCCAGCAGATCCTGTGAGCAATTTTTCTAGAGCTGCTCCGAAAAAAGAAGTAATTTCTTCAGGACCAGTTAAACAAGAGGATGAAGAAGACTACAGAAGGAAACAAAATCCCCTACAACAGACAACACAAGGAGGCCTAGTTGCCACATTCTTATCGTAGAATCTACAGGAAAAAGAATCATGATATAGCAAAAGAGTATCATCTTGTCTAAACACCAGAAGCTTAAGCAAATGGGCATATTTTCACCAATTAAGACAAATATTACCTCTATCCCGATCCCTGTGATACTCTTTATGACAATTAATCCAATAAATGTTCAATTGGATATCCAAATTTTTTGAAGCACATGTACAACTAACCATATTAAAAAAATTACAGAGAATCAAGTTTTAATAACTCAATTAATTATATAGAAAACTGAAATCCAACTCATTTGATGCCTTCTCTATTATACAAGCTCTGTTTACAAGCCCCAAACTACCCCGCTACATATAAAATATGCAACTCAAACTAACTCCTTATAAGCAATCCAGTGAAACTATGTGAATAAATTGGAACAAGAGACTCCAGATGATAAACATTCTTTGTTTTAAAGAACAACGATGAACATTCCTTTCTCAATCAGTACGATGAACATTCTTTTTTTCAAAAAGTACAATGATGAACATTCTTATCTACCAGAATAACTCAAAGTTCAAGCATCAAAATTAACTTGAAGGCTTTATTGGTGACATCTGTTTTTTCATGTGGACTAAATCGTTATGGGAAATAGACCATGCATAAAACTTAACCCACAGGAGTGCTTTTCCTAAAATGGATACACAAGCAAGGATAGCCTGCTCGGCTTTACTTAGTTTCCCATTTTTACCTTCTTTCTTAAAAAACTGACGTTAGTTTCAAATTTTAAAACTTCAGCAAGGACGTGATTGTTCCATGAAATCCTTGATAAAGCCTGACAATACAACAATTCCATTGAGAATGGAGGAAGGAATGATATAATTTCCTGAAGCTATAGTGATATAGTGGATAAATGTTAGGAGACAGTTAGGAAAAAAGCAAATAACATACTTCATATCAAGATAATCATGGGGAACTTCCAAAGAAACTTACCACCAAAACCTTTTTGTATGTGAAATTTCGCCCATGATTGTTTCTCTTCAGGACCAACCCTTTCCTCCATGTATCTCTGAAAAATGAATGACAACCATTATTTTCCCTGAAAAAACAACTTCCTCAACCACTCATAGCACAGAAAGGAACTGCTGGAACCAGAGAATACCAGCACCGACAACATATGAAGTGGCTGCATGCTAGAGCTGACAATACTTGCTGCCTGCAGAGAATAAAAAAGGTATGCACAGTTTTTATGCTAGTCTTAACCAACCTTGCTGCGTAGTACATATTTTGTGACAACAAATTTCCCACAAGTCTTCATCAACCTTAAATGTGGAGAAAATGTATATCACCCTTCTTCGAGATATCTTGCCCTTATGGATTCAAGATAATGAGCAGACACATGCAACACAATAAACTCGTTTTTATTTTTAAAATATTTTCTTCAAAATGTCCTTTAAGGACTTCTTTTCCTGATTAGTTTGTAATGCCCTTTGAGGACTTCTGACTGAAGGATCCACAGGCACTTGGATCTAACCTGAAGATTGAGAGCTCTTAATTGAGGTTCAACTGGCAACAGGCGTCTCTGATGATACTTCTCTTCTAAATACTAGCCACACAGAAAAGAGATTAGCACACAACTGAATCATTTATGATGCTGCCAGGTTTAGGAATCAGAGAAGTATGCATGAGCTTAAAAGATCTTATTCACACATAAAAGAACCTACTAGTAAAATTGCATAGGAGTCCGAAATGACCACATCGCCATCAACCAATACAGGAACATAATGAAGAGGATTTAATTTCTCAAACTCTGCAAATTATGCTTATGATATTAGTCAGATATAATGATGCAACAAAAAAATAATGCAGATACCACCAATATTCTGTTCTGGAAGAGTTGCACAAGTTCTGAAACTATGCTAGTGAACCACTGATTGCTACAGAAGATTGTGTTTATGGTCACGTTAGGGCAAAACATAAATGGAACAAAACTTTATCACATTACTCTTAGCTGGTATCACAGTCTTAAGCAGTAGAAATCTGAAGTAGAAACTAGCTTTCCATAGCTCAATCAAGAGAAATGTCCTCTAATGTAATGAAGTAGACGCTTCTATGCTTCGTCTCCTTTGCTTTTTCTGGATTAAGTTTGTCAACTTTGATTCTTTCTACTATTCAAACACGGCAAGAGCTTGCGCATGTATACCTATGCTTAATCAAACCGAGGCTACCTAATCACATAATATTTACAGATTTCACATAGTAAGACTTCCTGTTACTTATTGGATGTCTTGATCCTTTGACTTAAAAAACGTCTTATATTACACGAAGAATCAGGCACCGTAAAACAGAGAGCTAAATCGTACTAGAAGTTATTAATTTTTTTTTTGTTTGTTTTTTAGAAGGTAAAGATTTATTATAACAGTACCAAGATGGTACTTAGAGATACAGAGAACATTCCAAAACAACAAACACTCCCTACATCCCACTTAGCGAATCCAAGAAATCCATAAACTGATACAAATCCATTAAGGAACCGCCATTGCACCAATAATATAAATTATGAATACATTTATTCTTAATTCTAGAAATACGATTCCTATGCCCATTAAAGCAAGCATTGTTCCTTTCCAGCCATAAGGACCACAAGATGCACAATAGAATGGTCCTCCATATCCGCTTTAGCTTCCTGGGTACATTTTGGACTTGCCACTCTTCCAACAAACTCCTCATAGTCTGGGGCATCACCCAGGAAATGCCACAAATAGTTAAGAACAACTCCCACCATTGTCTGGATACTCTACAGTGGAGGAAGAAATGATTCACTGTTTCCTGATTCTCTTCACATAAGCAGCATCTATTACACAAATGGAATCCCCTTTTCTGCAAGTTATCTTGAGTCAAACATGCAAAGAAATATCCTTTCAATATTAATAACAGGAAGTTATTAAGTATTGAAAGGATATTTCTTTGCATATAAGGAATTTAGGATACTGGCCCAGCATCCTTACCGAAGAAAGTGTGATTAAATGGGCATATATCGCCATAGAGAGGGGTAATCTTAGTCATATCAGAGAAGGGTAAATTGGACAATTTTTTGCTGTCTTGGAGAGGAGGGTAGGATTGAGCTACAAAAACATGATATCAGGACCTAAAAAGACAGCTGCTATTTTAAGATAAATTTGGAAGATATGCTGGGAAAAGGATACCCTGTGGATAAAAATTGGGAAGATGAGATCTTGTTGGGACTGGCAAAATAAAGAACTTCAGACAGATATGGTAACCTCATGAAGGTTCCTGAGGTTGTAGAACCCACAGACAATGAGATTTTTTTTGTTCTTCTGATAAGTCACACTGATCAGAAACAGCCAAATAACTTATTCTTACCCTTCAGGAAAATAGCTGCTAGATCTGCTCATCACTATAACAATCATGGGTTATAAGCCACACAAGCTAGTGTTAGAAATTTTGCCAGAACAGTCAAATGGTTTTTTTTAATCATTAAGAAACTAAGTTAAACAGATTATTCATATTCTTTATTGAGATGGCTGCCACTTATGTTCGTCGCTATTATATTCAAGAGCTATAAGCTTTTTGTTTATAAGTAATCATGAACTATAAGCAAAAGCTCCACCTAAAAGGGCTTACATAGACTAGGAAGAACCATGACACTGAACCATCAATCACATCTGATGTGCTTATTGTAACAAAATGTGGCAGCTCCTACCATCTCTATGTCTAGTTAAGCAGATAATAGCTAATTATCACAGGAGAAAGATAATGTCAATATTTAGGCGATTTAAGCATCTTCTGAGAAATTCCGGGAATACCACAAGGAATGAGCTTTCTTGGAATTCATTATCTGCATCTTCTTTTATCAACATAGTATTGCATTTCAAGATAAGCCTTAATTGGTAATACTGACCAAGAAATTCAATAAAATGACTAGCAAAAAGTCAAACATAATACCTGAAGTGAACTGTTCTCCTTTGTCAATGTTGACTGCTCTATATTCATAAGAAATCCCTGTGCACCCCAGAAACTAAAACACAAAGTTAGCAATAAAACAGTTCCTCATTTGCAAAACCAAGAAAAGAAACTGCATAAAAGTTGTATCTTTTAGTAGGAGGGAAATAGCCAAGAATAAACCTTTGAGGTTTAAGGCAAAGCGAACTCTCCAAGAACATGAACTTTGCCAGAAAGAATACAATATAATCTTTGAAACCCATGTTGAATCAGCAGCCATCTTCTGCCAAAATTTATTGAAATTTGAATTTACTATATAAAAAAAGAGTAAGCCTTCAGTTTCTTGTTCAGCTCAAAATTTGCTCCCTTTCAACTGTGTGTTTTTGGTGTGGGTGTGTGTGAAAAAAGAGAGAAAGAAAATTGTACCTGGGAGTAATTGGATTCCATGGATGAAGATGAAATGGGAACAGCTGATGAAGCATCAATATTGGAGTTGGTAGTTGGAGTTTTAGTGTGAGAATAATCTGCACCAAACCCCCTTTGAAAACAGTACCTCGGAAAATTGTTACCTTTGACTAATTTAAGATAAGATCTGTTAATTTGCAATAACATTGGTGAATTAATCTTCATAGCTCTACTCACTTAGTTCAAATTTACTGTTTCAGCTCTCTGCTATAGATCTAAATTCATAAAGGTGGAGGATGTTTTATTTAGCATAAATTGCGCTAAATACCCTTATAATGTGACTCACTAGCAAATACATCCTTTATTTTAAAATCAAATAGTTACATCCTCTTAATTATGAAAATTGTACAAAAATATTAGCTTCATTTTATTTACTAGAGTGTTAAGAGTTTAATTTTAAAAAATATTTGAGTTGAAATTTATTTTTCACGTATTTAATTAAAACAGGGAAAACCATCTTTTTGAAAAATATATCTTAAAAATTCCTAAATAGGAAATGAACACAAAATACTTAATTAAGCTATACCAATAATTATTTCTCCATTTGTCCCAATTTACTGGTATAGTTACTACTTGGAGTGTCAATTTTTTTTCTTTCATCGTAATTGTTTATGTCTTTTAAATATGTTAAATTGTTAATTATTATCATTTATATTATTTCTATATATTTTTAAAATATAATTTTTTTAATAAAAAATTTAAACATTTTATATCTGAGTTTAAATTAAAAATTAGATAGTCTGACCATTGTACTACAAATCGTGTCCAATAAAAATGGGACGGAGTAAGTACTAACTTTCTATCACTTTAAATATGTAAGCTATTTATATTTTTTTTAATTATAATAATGATAATGTGTTTCAATAAACATTTCTACGGGTAGAATTTAAACTCAGAAAAAAATATGAGCAGAATATTAAAAGGGCGAGCGCGCTAAGGAAAGCGAAGAAACAGCTCCCGCCGATTCGTACGTATAAATAACTTAGGGTTTGAGAAGAAACAAGGATCGCCCGTCACTCCTCTCTGCCTAGGGTTCTACTACCACCGCGAAGCTGAACCAATGGCATTTTGGGGTAAAATTTTCTCAACTGTTTTCTACTGCTATTTTTATCATTCATTACTGCGTTTAACATTAGAGCCTTAACATGTAATTGTATTTACACGCTTGCTACCCCATTTGAATCCATAAATATTATGTGCGGCAATTTTTCTGTTTTTGTTTGTTTAATAGGAATTGAAGTGAAACCTGGAAAACCAGTCACTCATTCTTTTGACAATGCGAGAGGAAGGCTCCGAATTTCTCAGGTGATTTATATATAAATTAATTAAAACTCAGATTCCCAATGTTATAGACTTACAGCTAAATTTGAAGTGGGTCTTTAAATTTCTGAGTTTTAGGTAAATCCAGTTGAACATCAATACGGGCTATGTAATTTAAACTACTATAATCTTAATTTTATGTACTCCTTGTCCCGATTTGTATGTCGATCTCTCCATTTTGGGATGTCCCAAATTGTTTTAGTTTCTATACAGCTTGAACTTTGATCCACATCAAACTAATTTTTCAAACACTACTTTAATACTTTCTTCAAGTATCACGAGCATAATATATTGGTCAAATTGATTACTAATTGTGCTTTATGCCGAGTCGTGTACTATTATATAAAATGAAATGGAGTGAGTTGTTTTGACTTCACATAACAAAGCAAAAAGATTAGACGAAGGGAAAAAGTTTGCAAGAAGCTCAAAAGCAAAGATTAAGTTTTTTTTGGGTCAAACTAGGATTCCATTTATGATGCATATTCATTTTTTGTGAGGATAACCAGGAGATTGACCACTTTTAGCTCCTTGTTCTGTGTGTTGTGGCATTTCAGGCAACATTGGGAATTGGCAATGTTGAAACTAAAAGTTTGGTACAGTGTAATGTGGGGAACAAGAGTCCTGTTTTCCTCTGTGCTTTGTTACCCAACAAGACAGAGTCGTGCCATTTGGATTTAGAGTTCGAGGAGGCAGATGATGTGGTTTTTTCTGTTCTTGGTCCAAGAACTGTTTACCTGACTGGTTACTATGTGGGTAACAGTGGACGCGCAAATGTAAACAGTGATACAGAGTCGTTTGGGGAGGATATTGTAGATACAGAAACAGGGGAATCCTGCCACGGCACTGATGAGGACGAGTATGATGATAGCTTTATCAATGACGGTGAACCAGAAATATCCCCACCTTCACCTGCTTCAAGCAGCGGAGGTATTTTTTAACTCACATGTGAACATGCAAGATTGAAGCTATCAATTGTTCCTTAAATTTGAATATGACTTCTGCCCCTAACCTTTGGAACTGCTTATCTCCTTGAGTGTGGGATATGATGGTCCACTGGGATCTCTCCTTTCCTTTAACAAACAAAAAAGGGATTGTAGGGAAGATTGCTAATCCCCTCACTTTCTCCAAGTGTAAAATTTTGATACAAATGATCCTGCTGGTGTCTGAGTTTCTCTTCTCAATATTTTTTCCCCCGATAATGTACACTAGGTACCTGCATCTCCCCACTAGTACAGGTATCAGGTAGCATGTCCACCAAGGGTTAGATAGATAGAAAAAAAAATCACCTAGCTTTTTTTCTGTCTGCTAGGATTCAGACCCTGGCCTCCTTCATCGGCTGCTGAGGCACACCCTTGGGGCTAGTCTCTTATCATTATTCATTCCGAATTTCTATTCATCTAATAATTTTTTTGGTGTTTCCAGTTCAAGTAGACGATGAGAACTTGTCAGACAATAAGCTTCACAAAAACAATAGCAACCATAAAAGGCTTAGGAAGAAGTACCAAGTAAGTGAGTCCGAAGATGAGGATATCTTACAGGACGAAAATGAAGACAATTGTCTCTTATCTGCACTTAAGAAGAAAGCTGATGTGAAGGCTCAAACATCAGAAGATAATCAAAAGAATGACATGCTAAGTGCTGAGGCTCCTCATAGGACAGAAAATGGTGGCACAGTTGAACATGAAAAGGCAAAGTAAGTCACACTTAAGCAACTACTGATTTCTCTGACTGCAGTAACCTTTTTTGGCTTGACGTAGTACATTATACTATTTAAAAGAAAATAAGAGGATCGAGTATGATAGGAGATTCTCCCTCAAAAATCACTTTTTCTCTAATCTACATTTTCCCATGAACTCCACAATACTTTGCTGAAAGTTTTCATTGTATAGTTTTTCCTTGATCCACACAAGGTACTCAATATCTACCAAAGGAAATTCTGCATCGAATTTTTCATATTATCTCTAGCTTTGAGCCACATACCTTGGGAGTTGGGAGTTACCTTGAAGAATTTTGTTTAATTGTTCCTTTTATCTTTTTGAAATGGTAAGGATAATTGTTCTTTTCTTATATCCATTGGGGCATGTGGACTTGTTTCCAGTTCATGATTGTTTGCCAGAGTATGCTAAGTATTAAGATGACTAGCATCTGGCAGGTGAGTTCTCGAGTAATTTGGAAAAGGAAAAATGAGTAGAAGTTATTCCTTAATACGTGCATGTTATCCGCTCCTCGCTGCTTTATGGGCATGCATACATGTGGAATGTTCTTTTCCTTTATTCTGTCCATTCAAGCGAACACTGTTTCATTGCTTGCCTCTAGCAAAGGTTCTAACATTCTCCCTGCTTATTTTGCTCCTCTTAGTGAACACAGACATGAAAATAGCATTAAATCGAGCAAGAAGAGGAAACAGCCTGAGGGCAATGGTAGTAAACTTCTTGAAAACAAAGAGGATAGTGCAAAGCTGGTGGATGCTGGGACGGCAATGATTAATACGTAAGATGTTGATTTATGTTTTAATGTAAATGTTTGCGTACACTGATTTATCCACCACCTATGCACTGATCAAGTTATTTTTTCAGTAGGTTATTTATACACCTCATTTACCCTTCTAATTTTTTCCAAGCTATGTACTCTGGCAGGAAAGATGGACAATTTGATACTCTGGAGCCTCCAGCGGAGGAGGATTCTAAACGTGGTCCAAAATCAAAGAAAAGAAAACATTCCGTGGAAGCCAAATCTGTTGAAAGCCATGATACAAAAGCTGATATCACTCTTAAAGAGGGTCAACTGAAACAAGATCCTCTGAAAGCTGGTCAGCAGGATGAGGATCCAATAGCAATTGCAATTGATGAAGAAGATCAAAAGCTGACAATCAATAAGTGAGTTTTTTAATGGTTAATTAGCAGTGTTGTTTTCTCCAAAACTCCGCTAAATCCTCATCCTGCCTACTGTCTGAAGCCCTGAATAAGGCACCCTACCGTTGTCAAAAATCTTTTTTGTTGAGAGGAAATAGGTTGGAAAGACCTGAATCTTCTTTGAACTTGTAAATATTATATCTTATGCCAATTCTGATAAACATACTCTGACATCATACAGTTTCCTTTCTCCCTGATTCCCTATGCAAGGTTGAATGCTAAAGCCTCCTAGAATTTGTCTTTAAGGTCTACTTTTGGTTATAATAGTTGACCACTTCATGCATGCAGAAGCATTGATGGAAAATCTGACTCCGTAGCTGATGGGCACCAATTGGATAAGAAAATTAAAAAGAAGAAGAAAAAGAAGACTAAAGCTCAGGAGGACTGTATGGTTAACATTGATCTGCCGGTTCTGAAAGAGAATGAAATGAATAGACAATCTGTGGATGTTGTGGACAAGAGTCTGAAGGTCAAGTCTACTGTAATAAGGACTTTATCTAACGGTTTGACCATTGAAGAGCTTGCAACGGGTGAACCCGATGGAAAATTGGCCGCTCCAGGAAAGAAGGTAATTTACTCGTGAATTTATAGTTATTTCAAACTATTAATGTTACATTAAGCAGCCCTACCTCAGAAAGAAGACAATCTCAACATTCCCTGTTGCATGAACTGTTGCACAGATCAAAGTTTATTACACTGGCAAGCTAAAGGAGAATGGACAGATTTTTTACTCAAATATTGGAAAATCTCCATATAAGTTTCGGCTAGGTACTCACAGGACTCTTAGAAGAATCTACTTTGTTTTCGTGAACCTTTATTAAACTCTGCTTTTCCTTTTTATTGGTTGAAGGCGACAAAGGCATCATAGAGGGATGGAACCTTGGTCTTGACGGTAAAAACAGTGATGAGTAGATCTGATATCTCATTTCTTATTTAATTCTTTTCTTTCGCATCTGCAACTACTAATCCTTATATTATGTTTCTATAACAGGCATGCGTGTGGGTGATAAAAGAAGGCTCACAATCCCACCATCAATGGGGTATCCTGCACATTCGCTTCTGAAGATATCTTTTCGAAAACAAATCCCTCACCGTGCTTCCCAATCATTCTTTTGAAAATTCCTCCTATCTTGGTTCCGCTACTGAGTGCAGACACTCACGCATGTAATTTCCTTCTGGCTTTGAATAATTCTTGTTATTTTTGTTGTTGCAGCTATGGTAATCAGGGAGCTGAGGAGAATATCCCACCAAACTCGTGGTTGGTGTATGATGTTGAATTGATTGGAGTCCGTCGGTAACTCCAGCTTAGCATTATTCATTCCTGGAGGGGAAGATCTATAGGGAACTTATCGTTCCTTGAAATTGTCACGTGAACTCTCTGTGGACGTTGGTGCTCAGGCAGGTTCTAGACAAAGAATTAGCGACAGAAATTACAACCACTTCCTTCATTACCAGGACAGACCTGTTGAGGAAAAGCTACTACTCAGGCAAAACTTTCCATGTATTTGGGTAGTAATATTTTTGAGCTTGTGAGAGACAAGAAAAATGGTACAAGCCAGCCTCTCCACCTTCTTTGCAGGTGGGGATTTTTGCATACCTGGTTGTGTTCTTGATTCTCTAATGGAAATTATCTGATGATACGTAATTTGGGGGGTTCTACTGAGCTTTCTTAGCTGAAAGAATCATTTTACTTTTAGAGATAGTGTCGTTAGAAGTATAAATAATTTGATCTCCGTATAATATTTGTGTGATTTACATGAAGTTTTGATTCCGGTATAAGATCTTGGATAATTAATATAATATATGTATAAATACTTGAATGTTTTATTTCCATTTGTGGAATTAAGTAGTGGAAAATAGACGTATCACTAGTTCTGGTACAACTTTTATAAAGGTTAGAATGTGAGATAAGAATAATGTATAGTTTTAAGAGTATTTAAAGTCAAAGATATCTTGAATCAGACAATTCCTAGATAATAATTTATGCGTTAGGATTGAATTAGACTTCTCCTGCATAATAATCCAGTAAAAATAGTATGGGCTAACCAGTTTTCGAACTGGTTATTCAAAAATAGCCAGCATTTGCAAAGTCATTGAAAAATAGTCATTATTTTGCTGCAATATGAAAAGTTACAGCATAATATATTGGAGATCGGTGCACCTGAAATTCCAACACGCGAAAAGTTCTATCATAATATACTGGAGATTGGAGCGTCTGTATATGAACTTCCAGCATATTATGCTACAGTGACTATTTTTGAATGACCACTCGTAAATCTGGTGATTCAAAATGAATGACCACTTGTAAATCTGGCTATTTTTTAATTTCTCTCGATAATCCATGCAATAGGATTATGAAAAAGTCCAAGTTGGACCCTCAAACATTATGGTCCATATTCGCCATCTATTAATATTTAATAGTGCAGTAAATATTTATTCAGCGAAGTTTGGATCAAACAAACTATTTTCTTGGTGCATAACCACCACTGTGAAGCTCAGAAACTTCAGCATCGGCCGACTTTCTAACACAAAGCTATTATTTTGAGAGCGCCTATAGAGTGTCATTTTCTTCAAAAAATTTATCAAATAGCCTCCATGGCCCATGGAGTCACTCAAATGAGCACTAGTAAGAAATTCTGGTTGGAATATACCTTAAACGATTTTCTATTCACTTTATGCCAGTTGGAGAAAATTCTCGTTGAAATTATGCAAATATGCTTCAGGCGCTACATAGCTCCTTGTTAGAAAAGCCTCAGCCAGTGGAGACGAGAGAGAAAATAAAATCTCAAACCAAGAAACCATCTGTCATTGCCAGTTGTTTAGGTTCCAAGCTCGGGAGCAATGCTTCAGTGGCTATTGTAGCAAACAAAAGAGAGGTGACAGATATCACTGGGCAATTTTTATACCTTGCTAAAAACAAGCAAGAACATTGCATATCTACAGGATAACTTCCATCTTGAAAGAGCACCAATCATTTAGAGGTAGGCAAATAAAAATTGGACTTTGAACAACCAAAAGAACAAACTTGAGGATGGAATAATAAAATAAAGCTCATCAAGGTCTAAGATTCATCTCCACCCTCTTATCCTAAACCTCTTGAGAATCTTTTTTACCAAGTGTCATTTCTTGCTGAAAATGCTGTACATCACACAATATGCATCTCTAGGTTTCCTTTTCTATTTTCCTCCCAGGAATATACTCATAATATCATCCTCTGCTTTAGCTTCTGTTTTCACATTCTGCGAGTCAGGTTCAGGCTTGACCATAAAGCTTCTGGCCTCATGTTCTGGAATTTCACTGATAAATCCAGCACAACAAGAAGAAAGTAAATATGGAGCTAGAGCAATGTCAGTAGTTCAATATATTAAAGAAATTAGAAGTATGACAAGACCTGTCTGGAGCTTCCGTCTTGGTTATCAAGGTCATGCCATGAGATGCAAGATAATGACAAAAACTTCTGAGGTCTTTTTCTTGGCAGAATTTATACAGGTGGCACAGGAAATCATTGAACTGCTTTGGTTCCTAAACAGGTCAAATTAGTGTTGCTTTGTTAGTTAAAATGGGCTCTTAGCACAGATAATCAATATTTAACTAGCTACAAAAAGAGAAGACAGAAACATACTTGCTCAAGGATGCAACCTCTGCGTAGAGCCACTAAACATTCCAATGCTTTATCATATGTATCCCCTTCACAAGAATTCTCCACAAGATCAAAGGTCTTATTTTTCATATCCTGAATGGCCTTATTAATCCATCCTGCATTATCTCTTCGAGACATCATCTCCTCAAAGTCTTTAACAGGATTTATGTCTCCAATTTTCTCAATTGTGTCTTTGGATGAGTATCCTATGGAGTCAATAGCCTTGGCATCAGCATCTTTGTCGAACTCTTCTCCTTCCCCATCTGATCCGGGAGGTCTCTCTTTCATAATTCTTCTAGTTGATTTTTTCAGCTGCACGTTAGTTAAAAGTTGATAAGAGTTAAAAACCTCCACCACTGGACTATTCTAAAATGTTTAATTTGAATAAAGGATTAAGATTGAAAGTTACCTTTGGATTCTCTTTTAGTTCAAAAGACCTACGGAATTCCTCTATGATGGACTTGTTTCGAGAAAGAAGATCAACATCAGGTTCTGTTATCTTTCTGAGGGTTTCATCAAGTGGAGGAACAGCTGCATCCGGGTGCTTTGACTTCAAGTCAAGATAGCGGTAGTAACGCTGGATATTTGTCGAATCGTAGTTGTTTAGAAACTCAGTGCAAAAGGCAGTTATAAGCACAATCAGAATTCTTAAGTTATGATTTTTCTTATTTCACAGTAGGAAAGAGAGAGTTCACAGACAAGCAGCACCTTTTATATTCTTAAGACCCGATTCTCCGGGGATTTATATCACCAGTGTCCTGTTATGCCATATATTTAATCTGAAGTACCACCTAGAACCTATAACATGGATTTATGGACGAGATTAATCAGATCAGGTCAAGTTCCACCTAAACAGTGAAAAGGTAGTCAATACCAACTAAATGACAATTACAACTCACTAACTACATCAACAAGAATTCTACCTATTTACTTTTAACCAAATTCATCGAGAAAAGAAAGTATGAAATGTTAATGCATCAGTTTGCTAATTGTTATAATGACTGTGACCAACTGGCAAGAACGTATTTTAACAATTAATATTCTTATATTCAGGCAACTCTTCACAAAAAAGTTGTTGATGATGCTCTCAATCAGTGATCTAGGTGAAAGGGTAGTTTTAAACTTAAACATTACAACATCATCCTGCAACCAGCGTGACAACATACCTCCAGAACAGGATTAGGTGTAAAGTCAGGTGGCAAAATTTCCTGTTTTCCGGTTGGTGCAAGATCCAACATCTGAACCAATTTATCTGCTGCCTCTTGTTGCTTTTCGTTTGGCTGCATCGATGAAGGCAGATTGCTGAAAGAAGGAAACTGAAACTCCCGAACATCCTCAGCAAAGGGAAGAATATTGAAGAAAAATGAATCAGGCTGCAAGAAATGATCAATGAGAATGTCAACAATCTAAAATGGAATATAAACTAAAACAAGAGAAAAGAACAATCAAAAGGTGAAATTTAAACCATACAGTATTATCCTCATCAGAGACATTTGGTGTTAGGACCCCAACAACAACATTACCCTGTCCTTGCCTCCATACACATCGAACAATTGCTACTTTGTTCATTTCCTTCATTGCCCTTGCCAAAGCAGAAAGTGCAAGGATGGCTTTTTTGTTGCTAGGATCGGCTATAAGGATATTTACATCTTTCAGGTAGTAATGCCTGAGAACATGGATTATCACTGTAAGAAGATTGGGGAGATAAATGACGCAAGAAATTCCCTACAAATCAAATATTAACCAGAACAAACTGTGCATATAGTACTCAAAAAGCTAAAATATACCGCATTATATTTGAAGCATCCGTGAATCCTAGAAGCTTCACACCTTTCTCAGGTTTGAACTTTACAGCCTCCCACTCAGCAGAGGATATAGGAACTACTTGAGGTCCATACCGAAAACCTTTAATCCTCTGTTCTGGTGGCACAACTTTGTTAGGGTCTTCTATGCTTTTATATTCGTAATCAACCTTGATTTCATGAGTGGCAAACTTGTCTGTGGGAGGAGCCTTCTCAGAGTACTTTTTTAGAGTGGGAAACTTCTCTTCAGATGTTTTCTTGTAAACCCATACCTAGTAAGAAAAACATTTATTAGAGACTAAACATCCGCACTAAACTATCTCCAAAATGGAATAGGAAGGGATAGAAAAGGAAAAAGAGATGTGCACATAAAAATAGCAGATTAGGGACCATAGAGGATATATATTAGGTGTACACTTCTAAAGTTACTATCCTACTCTTTTGTTAGACTCCTATAAAATCCTTCCAACCTCCATAGACTGTCATCAGATAAAACAGCTTCCAGATACGAGTAAATTACCCAATTTAATTATCACAAAAATGTGCTGATTCTGTATAAAGTGAAAACAGCTTCCGGATGAGAGTAAATTACCCAATGTGATTATTACACAAATGTGCTGATTCTGTAAAAATTGACATTCTGGGAGGATAGTTTTATTGACACTATATATGACAAGACTCCTGAGAAAAGTCATAAAGAGGTAATGCAAAGACATAATCAGTCAAGATTTATTAGAAATGAAGGCATTTGTTATCTTTCAAACCAGATGTAGATATATTCATCCTTCTCTTCAAACAAATCAAGGAAAATCACAACCTCAGTTGTGTCGGCCCAATTGAATGGTCATTTCAGACATT
Organism: Nicotiana paniculata; assembly: GCA_005239505.1. Classification (NCBI taxonomy): domain Eukaryota; kingdom Viridiplantae; phylum Streptophyta; class Magnoliopsida; order Solanales; family Solanaceae; genus Nicotiana; species Nicotiana paniculata. The sequence continues at coordinate 25,847 of ML315765.1, forward strand.
TGACTAGGATTTCTTTTCCTTCTCGAAGTAATAGCTAGAAGGTCTGAAACCGAGAAAATCACTTTATAACCTTTGATGGATTGACCAAAAAGGTAAAAGACACAATTCTGAGTCACACTACAGAACAGACGATTGGTCTTTCTACTTGGAAATTCAGTCCATAGGGGAAAAGAAAAGAAGAAAATGAAAAAAAGGCAATTTCTTTTATCAGTACAAAAAGGTAAAGAAACTACATTGAAAAAGAAGAGAGAGTAGATCAGTATAATTTTCTTAATTCTCACCTTGATCTTCAATTGTGTGCTAATTTCAAAATCACCTCTGTATATCGTGACTGGCGATATATTACGAGTTCTAATTGCACCTAACAAAGAAGTTGGACTTTCCACATACACTAGTTTGGAGGAAGATCTATTCGAGAATACTGATAATAGAACATCATTTTCTTCCATAACTCTCCTATTCGTTTCCAGATCTTGTTTCATTCTCACAATTACGCAGTCCATCTTCATGCCTTGTGCTGCCATCTGTGTAGCAATGGTGTTTACTTGATCTTCTTTTGTTCCTTCAAATGGATCTTTGATGGGAGAAATAGCATTTGTAATAAGGCAAAGACGTTTCTTTCCTTTGTTGGTTTGTCCAAATTTTTTAATCAACATGTCCATTCCGACAACAATCGCATCAAGAACTATTCCAGATAGTTAAGGAATCAAGAACTCAAGATCATCATGAGCACATAAGAATAAGAGTGAGATTACCAGCCAACAAAATCACCTGCCACAACTATATTCTTTTTTTTTTGGGTAACATGCCACGACTATAGAGTCAATCAATGCCAGTGAATAGGCTATAACAGAACTAAGTAACTAACCGGTGCAGAAACACTATTTTCTTCAGCCAAAAAAGCACCCTATGGAATGAATAACTATTACTATATCTTATGTGGCCTACTCTTTGTGAAACCCCTCAATTGTTTGATCTAATGTATATTAACTAATAATGTTTTCTTTAGAAGCCTGATTTTTGCTACCACCGATATAAAGATACATAAGTGCATAGCAAGCATTATAGTGTGAAGCACATGAATTGATGTAGAGGAAAAGTATGTCGAGAGAAGACAAACATTGATCTGAAAACACATTGCATGCTTAATAACTGTTCTAGCCCAAGCTATCACGATCCAATAATTATAGAGGATACAATCTCCGGGAACACTTCCTCGTGGAAGGTTTTGTAGAGCATCAACAAGATCTTCATCTACAACTTTGATATTCCGCAGAACTGTCACATGTTCATACCCACCTACTTCCTCTGTCAATTCGTTCTTGGTGTCTAGGAAAAAAAACATATATAGGTCATCTGATAACACTTCCAACATCAATGCTAAGAAACAGAGTTATCACAACACATACAAGAAAAAACGGGTACTCATGTAAACAAGATGTAGACAAGTCAATCCAACAACACATGCTCCTCCAATAAGAAGGAAAGAACAAATGGGGGAAAAAAACTACACAATGCGTGTTCGGTATGATTGAAAATGCTTTACTTGACGAAATAGGTTGGTTATCTTAAACTGGAAAGTATTTTCCACCAAAAGGGCAAAAAATGACTTCTATTGCTTATGGTGGAAGTCATTTTCCTTTACAAATATCCAACTCTAAGTTGATATCACTTGTTCCAACAAAGACTAAGACATTGTTGTCGACCTTTAATATACAAAAATCACCAAAACATTATCTTTATACTCTTTGCTTCACCTTATAGGATTACTACTTGCACAAACGGATGGAGCTAGGGGCGCAAGGGGGTCGTCACCGGATAATTATATTGTATGTATACAAAATCAATTTTCTTTTTTTTTGTATATAGTAGATGTTAAATCCCTTGAAACAATGCAAGAGCTCTTCGTGTGTTTACTTCTTTATTACTATTTGGATCCCCTTCGCGAAAATCCTGGCTAAGCCACGGCTGTTACCTACCTTTATATCCAACCAAACACTAGAAAATAATCAAGAAAAATGATTTGCGGATAAAAAAAAACATTTTCCAATGAAAGCATTTTCGACAGGAAATATTTACTCCATAGCAAATACATCTGCAGCCACTATCCAAAAGACTTACCTGCAGTTCCAAATAAGACAAACCCCACTTCATCATATCTGCTGAAAATCAGCTATATATAGAAAAAAAGGACAAAACGTCACATTTTTTACTGGGTATCCAGAAAAAAAGAACAAACGTCCAATAAATTAACTATTCCAAAAGTTGAAACAAGAAGAATGCCAAAGGTGAAACATAGTACCTTCTTCTTTATCAACAATGAGCAAACTTTTTCAATCTCAGGTAAAACTGAGTGCATAGAAGGACCCACATCTATCACCAGTAATACCGCTTCCTGTTTCCCAAAAAAAAAAAAAAAAAGAACTCTCAGTGCCAAACCCCAGAAATAATTTAGTATGTAATACCCAAAAGTCTAATCCTTTTTTTTCAAGAATAAAAAGGAAGTAAAGCAAAAATTGATGAAATAAATAGAGGGCATGAAAATATAAGGAAGAAGAAGATTAAAGACTGAAAATTACCTTGTTACGGGCCATTTTGAAGAGGAGCAAAAGGGAAAATAGCGCTTCAGTATTCTTTATGAGTGATTTGGAAAGTAGACAAAGTGCTCTAAGGGCTGTTTGGTTCTTCTTCCCGCGTTGAATACTTCGCAGTTTCTCAAAACTTGCACCGGAATTTTCACTAAGTTCTAGTGTTCTGCTAGTATTAATAAGTAAAGTATTTGAAAAATGAAGAAAGAGAGAATTCATACATGGCCCCCCCTTTTTCTTGTTTCATCTCTATTTCCCCCCATAAGTTGTAAAATGTCCAAATCCTACAACATAAAATGCTTTTATGAACCATCCTTTTCTTTTTTGGGAAACTACCAGCTATATCCATTTATAAGTAGCTCATTACAAAAATTGGTCAATTTATAAAATATTATTAATTAGCCAAATATTACTAATATTAGCCAATTAGCTATTTGTAGCAAAAAAATGTCAAATTTTTGCTTTGTTTTGAGGAGCTGTTATTATAATAGATTTGGTACAACTTAAGGAGCTTGAATCTCAGTTTTGGAATGATTTGGTGAAGTTTTGAGGTGGTTTGAATTGAAAATTCGAAGTACAAAACTGAACATGAAAAAAATGATATGCGTATCACACTGTGTATCATTTGTGTATCAATATGTATCATATTTGTATCAATTGTGTATCACATGTATATCCATGTATACGTGTGTGTGAGATACCTGTGTGATACATGTTTGATACATATGTCGCAGAAGAATTTTTTGAACTCGATTTAATTACAAATTTTGATACCAAACCAGTCCAAATCACCTCCAATCTTCCTCAAATTTTGTATATTGACTTATCTAATATATTTTCAATGAATTTCAACTATACCCATTGAAAAAGTTCCTTTTTTGCTTAGACTTCTGGAAACTTTTTTATTTTTTATTTTTGTATTTCATCGCCTTATTTGATACCTCATCCATGAAATTTCCTTTATGTCTTGCATCTAATGTTGTTAATCGCGCTTAAAAATATGGAAGGTGATTTTTGCATGTGATTCTTTGAGAGAAAAAATCATATTTATTTGGTTTTTCAATTTTTGTTGGCTAGTTTTGATAAGTCTATGACTAATGGCTAGAGGTTGGTAAGTTGAGATTTATTTTGGACATTTGTGTAAGTTTCCCTTCTTTTTTTGAACAAAAAGTTTCGTAGTTTTTTAGTAAGCATGTTTAACGGGCCGGGTTGACCCGTTTCCGGACTGGACCAGACCGGTTGTAACCCGGACCGGTCTGGACCGGTAGTTAGGGGGTCAGGTGGGGCTTGGTTAAGGGGGTTAGGGGTTGGTCCATCTTAAAAAAAATTGGTTAACCGGACCGGTCAAACTAAGGGTGTGATTTGGGTTGGGCCTAAACGGGCCTCGTGGGCCGGTCCTAAGTGGGCACGGGCTTCGCGGGCTTTTTTGTAGTAACCGGATCGGGATCGGGACCACTAACTAATGGTCCCGGGCTAAGTGGGTCGGTCCTTGGTGGGCCTAAGTGGGCATGGACTTTTTTTTAAAAAAAAAATTATCTAAGGCAATTTTTTGTAAATTATATATATATATATATA
>ML315766.1:266-48232 GCA_005239505.1 Nicotiana paniculata
TCCTTTTAGCTCCGTTTCCATCTCCACTTCACCTACACATGAAATAAACTCCATTAAGCACATAACAAGTGTAATTTTATTATTAATGCGCATAAAATGTAAGGTATATCACATGTTAAACTATGCAATTTAGTCTCGCATCAATGACGATCTGCTGAAGAAGTATGGAGAAACTTTATCGAAGGGGACAATGATATGGTATCATAATTTTCCCCCAACTCCGTTGATTCCTTTTCCATGCTCGCAGATTCCTTCATCAAAGCTCACGCCGGAGCAATAAAGGTCGAGACTAGGAAGTCGGACCTCTTCAAAGTGAAGCAGAAATACAACGAAATGTTAAGAGAATTTTTACCTCGGTTCCAAATGGAACGTATGGACCTACCCCCGGTCTTATGATTGGGCCGTCCAAGCTTTTACTCAAGGATTGAATGTATGAAGTTCGGTGACCTTACGGCAGCTAAAGCAAAATTTAATTGGGTATCCAGTTGTGACCTGGGTCGATGTGCATAATCGATACCAGTCAAAAATTAGGGTCGAGGATGACCAGCTGGGAGCTCCTTCCGGTTTCGTTTATCCAAACAGGCCCGTCGACAGAATTCAAAAGGACATCGACAGAGAACCCTGATCAAACAGACATCGGTATCAACCATATGATGAAGATCAGAGAAACAGCGATCCTGGATGCAACCCCGTTGAAGTGATCGAATAAATGATAGAGGGAAGAGCTCCCGAGGGCTCATGAGTAAGTGCAGTTTAGATTAAAATGTCGAGCCCATAGAAGCACCGCGACTATCAGAATACAAATTCAGCGTTGATGCGTCGTCTATTGTATCGCCCATTGGGTGGATCAAAGATACCAGATGGCCTCGACCCCTACAGACCGATCCGGCTAAGAGGAATTCTAACCAAATATGCAAATACCATGGTACTCATGGTCATAGAATGGAAGACTACAGACAGCTAAGGGAGGAGGTAGTGTGTTTGTTCAATGAGGGTCACCTTCGAGACTACCTGAGCGACCGAGCTAAGAACCACTTCAGAGACAGGGATTCAAACAGGAAGAACCGCAACATGTGATTCACATGGTCATTGGTGGGGTCGATATTCCGCAATGACCCGTGTTCAAGCGCACCAAGGTGTTGATCACGAGGCAAAAGCGAACTCGAGACTATGTGACAGAAGGGAACTTGTCTTTCATTGACGAGGATGCGGAGAGGATCTCACAATACCACAACGACGCACTGGTAATATCTGTTCTTATGGAGCCAGAAGGGACCTTGATTGATCCAGGAAGCTCGACCAACATTATTCGATCGAGGGTCGTGGAGCAGCTCGGCCTACAGGATCAAATTGTGCATGTAGCTCGGGTTCTAAACGGCTTCAACATGGTGAGTGAAACTACCAAAGGTGAAATTATCTTGCCAGTAAACGTAGACAGGACCATTCAGGAGACAAAGTTCCATGTGATCGAGGGCAACATGAGATACAACGCCCTGCTCGGAAGGCCCTGGATTCATAACATGAGGGCGGTACCTTGAACTCTTCACCAAGTTCTAAAGTTTCCAACACTGGACGGAGTAAAAATAGTATATAGGAATCAACCTACCGCCAAGGAGATGTTTTCAGTCGATGAAGTGATACCGGTATCGGCACTGTCATCAACAAAGGGATCAGAGCGAAGGGAAAGAATGAGGCCAAATAGCAACCACAGACTCCGGCCTCGACCCAATTGCAGGAGCAAAGGATTAACAAGGATGACGACTATTGGATCCCTCAATCCTTCATAATTCTCGATGACTCCAATGCCACCAAGTCAATGATCGAAGAGCTGGAACAAGTCACGTTGATCAACCACCAACCCGAACAAAAGGTATACCTGGGCACGGGGCTAACCCCCCGAGCTCAAGAACAAACTTATTCATTTTCTTAAAGCTAACATGAATTGTTTTGCCGGGTCCCATCTTGATATGAAAGGGATCCCACCAGAAATCACTACCCTCGACTAAGCTTGGACCCAAAGTTTCGTCTAGTAAGGCAAAAGAGAAGGCCCAAGTCCGAGGTTTCAAGAACGAGGTAACCAAACTTCTCAAAATAGGGTACATTCGGGAAGTAAAACATCTTTAATGGTTAGCAAACGTAGTGGTAGTCCCTAAGAAGGGAAATAAACTTAGAATATGTGTAGACTATAAGGATTTGAACAAGTCATGCCCTAAGGATTCTTTTCCTTTGCCGAATATCGATTGCATGATCGATGCCACGACCGGCCACGAGATTCTTAGTTTTCTCGATGCTTACTCTGGGTACAACCAAATACAAATGAACTTGGAGGATCAGGAAAAGACTTCATTTATCACTAAATACGGCACCTATTGTTATAACGTAATATCGTTTGGACTAAAAAATGCTGGTGCAACTTATCAACGCCTAGTAAATCGAATGTTCGAAGAACAAATAGAAAAATCAATGGAAGTTAATATTGATGAAATATTAGTTAAGTCCCTACGAGCAGAGGACCATTTGAAACATTTGCAGGAGACTTTCGATATTCTGAGAAAATACAACATGAAGCTCAACCCGAGACGTGTGCGTTCTAGGTCGGGTCGGGCAAGTTCCTCGACTTCATGGTATCAAATCGGGGAATCGAGATCAACCCCGATAAAATCAAAGCCATCGAGGATATCACGGTTGTGGATAATATTAAGGTCGTACAAAGGTTCAGGGGACGCATAGCCGCCCTAGGCCGATTCATTTCGAGGTCTTCAGATAGAAGTCACCGATTCTTCTCGTTGCTTAAGAAGAAGAGTAATTTTGCATGGACCCCAGAATGCCAACAAGACTTAGAAGAACTAAAACGGTACCTGTCGAGTCAGCTACTGCTTCACACCCCGAAAGCGGATGAGCAACTCTATTTATGCTTAGCAGTATCGAAAATAGCGGTAAGTGGGGTCCTAGTTCGAGAAGAGCAAGGTACGCAATTCCCTGTTTACTATGTTCGCCTAAGGCTATATTGTGGTCCGGGCCCGGGCCTAAATGGGCCGGGCCAAACGGTCCCAGGCTAAACGGTCCTAGTGGGTGTAACCCAGGCTAAGTGGGTCGGGCCCACGGGCCTAAGTGGGTCGGGCTTTTTTTTTTTGAAATTTTTTTATCTAAGGCAATTTATTGTAAATTATATTATATAATTGTGACTTAAATCTTGTAATTCAAATTTAAACACAAAAAAATTGTAAATAAATATTCAAGGGAATGCCTTATAATTTTTATTATTACGACATTAACAAAAAATGGCAATATCTTTCTTAGTCTTCCTCCACCCAGTGGAATGAGCACAACAAGGTGCTAATAACACCATTAAAAGGAAGAAAAACTAATGAAGATGTGCCAAGATACAAGTTACATATTATCTCTTACAAATTTCATAAATCCTTCAAGGTTCGGAGGAATTTCCGTTGGTGGTGGCGGAAAAGAAGCTTGTTCATCACCGCTTTCAGGCGAAGCAACATCCTCTGCAAGTTCCGCTAGAATTTTTTCGTAAGCTTCGTCTATCTCTGATTGTGATTCATCAAGTCCAAAGTTTCTTCGTTCCGAACGGATCCAATCTCTGAAGAGTACTGATTTTTCAAGCTCTCCCTCACAGACGCTCTATGATCACCAATTTGAAGTCTCGCATGACTGAAAGTGCTCTCTGATGCCACTATTGAAGCTTGAATACTAAAAATATCTCGAGCCAGTAACCATTTTTGCCAATTCTTCACGATCTTTATTTGGATCGTAATATAAAATGCCACTGGTAATAGTGTTAATTCCCGGTTGAACTAGATTTGACCCGGTACTAGGGTTAACCTGAGTACCTAGACTTGCCCCCTCTTGTGCAGCTTTCGTTTGAAGAAATCTAGCTTTATCTTTAGGGTGTGTCTTTATGTGTCTAGTCAAACTACCCGTACCTCTACGGCCTCCGGTAAATTTATGAGCCATCAAAGTTCCACAAGTTTTACACTTAGCGTTATTTTGATCTCTTAGTTGAATAAGAAAAGTGCCAAACAAGAGATGTTTCGCACTGTTTAGAAGGTTGTCTATTATAGGGGTTACTACAGGAGGATCAGGTGAGACATCATTTGGATTGTTATCAGTTGAGTTAACTTCAACAACAAGACTAGTAGGTGTATCATCATCCGACTGCATTTCATCTAAATCTATATTTTCATCAATAGTTGGATTACCATAAAGAGCATTCATATATTCATCATTTAATTGTTCACCTGGTTCAATATCATGGTAAAATTGACTATCGGTAAATTGAAATAACGGGTTATCACTATCAAGAATAACAGGTGAAGGAGGACGGATAACAGGTTTGGGTCGGGGAGCCGGGGGAGGAGTAGTAGCTTGGCCACTAGATTCACCAATTTTAGATTTTCCCTTATTACCAAACATTTTTTTCAAAGAAAAGAACATATTAATTATAATTATACAAAGTAAAAGAAACAAAAGTATAATATTAAAACTTAAGAGTTGGAACGAGTTTACTGAATTGACGAACAACTTCTTGAAAATTGTATATCGTTGAAGACTTGAAGACTTGAATAATTCAATTCACCAACTTCAAAAATTTTCACAAATTATAATAATAAAGTAAGCAATTATAGAAGAAAATTAGAGAAAGGTTGATGATTTTGTGAGAAAAAATAAAAGAATGAGGGGGTATTTATAGTTGAGAATAGGGAAAAGTGTAATTATAAAAAGTTTGGGGGGAAAATGGCTATTTTTGAAAGTGCCAAACGGCTAAATTGGCAGGCCAACGACTATTTTCTAGATTTCCAACCGTTGGCCAATTTTTTAAAAAAAAAGAAAAATAATTGAAAAATAGCCGTTAGGCCCGGTTGAACCGGCCCACAAATGGAAGCCGGTCCCGGGCTCATGGTCTCATCATTAAGGACCGGCCCACTGTGGGCTCTTAGGACCGCTTGGGCCCGAACCACACGGGCCAACTTGTTTAGCCCAAAATCCATATGGGCTGACGGGCCTGGGCCGGTCCTGGGCTGGGCCTGAACCACAATACAGCCTTATGTTCTCCGGGCCTTAGGTGAGGTCAAGACTAGATACCCACACTTAGAAAAATTAGCGCTTTCTTTAATAAGCGCCTCTAAGAAATTAAAATCGTATTTCCAGTGTCATCCAATTTGTGTTGTAACTACTTATCCCCTTCTCAATATTTTGCACAAACCCGAACTCTAGGGTCGATTAGCCAAATGGTTCATTGAGATCAGCGGGTACGTTATCGAGTATCAACCCCGAACAGTCATTAAGTCTCAAATCTTGGCCTACTTCTTGGCCGACTTCACGCCATCTCTCGTACCCTAGTTCGAAAATGAACTATTGCTAAAATCGGATACATCATCAGGGGTGTGGACCCTCTTCACAGACGGCTCTTCGAACGTGAAAGGGTCTGGGCTTGGCATCTTTTTAAAGCCACCCACGAGTAATACAATTAGGCAATCTATTAGAACTTCGAAATTAACTAACAATAAGGTCGAGTATGAGGCCATGATTGCAGGTCTTGAGTTGGCTAAAAGCTTGGGAGCAGAGGTCATCGAGGCCAAATATGATTCTCTACTCGTAGTAAACCAGGTCAACAGAAATTTCGAAGTCCGAGAAGACCGAATGCAGAGGTACTTAGACAAGCTACATGTAACTTTACATCGGTTTAAACAATGGACCTTACAACATATACCTCGAAAACAGAATAGCGAGGTCGATGCTCTAGAAAACTTAGGGTCATCGGTCGAAGATGACGAACTTAACTCGGGGACTGTCGTACAACTCTCGAGATCAATGATTGAAGAAGTCCACACCGAAATAAACTCTACAAGTCTGACCTGGGATTGGAGAAACAAGTATATCGAATATCTAAAGAACGGAAAGCTCCCATCAGATCCAAAGGAGTCGAGAACTCTACGCACGAAGGCAACATGGTTCACTTTAGCCGAGGAAGGAACGCTATCTAGGAGGATGTTCGATGGATCATTAGCGATATGCTTGGGACCAGGAGATACCGACTATGCCTACGGGAGATTCACGAAGTCACTCGTGAAAATCATTCTGGTGCCAAATCATTGGTCCACAGACTTATTAGAGTAGGGTACTATTGGGTAAATATAGAAAAAGATACAAAAGAGTTCGTTCGAAGGTGCGACAAATGTCAAAGGTTTGCGCCAATGATTCACCAGTCCGGTAGCAACTCCACTCAATCTTATCCCCATGGTCGTGAAATGGGGAATGGACATCGTCGGCCCTCTCCTATCGGCCCCAGGTAAAGCTCAGTTTATTTTATTTATGACTGATTATTTTTCTATGTGGGTTAAGCACAGGATTTCGAGAAATTCAGAGAAAAAGAACTCATAGACTTAATTTGGACAATATTATATGTCAATTTGGGATACTTTCCGAGATTGTGTGTGATAATGGAAAGCAATTCATCGGCAGCAAAGTGACTAAATTTCTCGAGGATCACAAGATTAAAAGGATTTTATCAACACTATATCATCCCAGCGTGAACGGACAAACCGAATCGACCAACAAAACCATTATTCAAAATCTTAAGAAGATATTGACCGAAGTTAAGGGGAAATGGAGAGAGATATTTCCCGAGGTTCTTTGGTCATACCGCACGACATCAAAATCCAGTACGAGGGCAACACAGTTCTCTTTAGTCTATGGTGCCGAAGCTCTTATCCCGGTCGAGGTCAGGGAACCTAACCTCAGGTTTCGATATGCAACAGAAGAGTCGAATCACAAGGCCATGAATACAAGCCTAGAATTGTTGGACGAAATACGCGAGGTCGCCCTCATTCGATTGGCCGCACAAAAACAGCGAATCTAAAGGTACTACAATCGAAGAGCTAATCTTCGACACTTTAAGATTGGGGACTTGGTTCTAAGAAAGGTCACCCTCAACACTCGAAATCGAATGAAGGAAAACTGGGTCCAAATTGGGAGGGACCATATCAGGTCCTCGACATCATCGGGAAAGGATCCTACAATCTCGACACGATGAACGTCGAGCAATTACCAAACAATTAGAACGTATCACTCCTAAAACGATACTATTGCTGAGGTACGACTTTTCCATTTTCATTTATATTCGAAACTAAGCAATTGCAGGTGTTCGATCGAGGACGGCGATGGATTCTTCAACACGAAGTCTTAGCTCTGAAAGCACGCGTTGCACTCTTTTTCCCTTAGACCGGTTTTTGTCCCAAATGGATTTTTCCGGCGAGGTTTTTAAAGAGACAACCATTGATCGTGCTAACTTAGATAAATTCAACAATATCTAGTGCTTCTTTACAATCAACCTCGAATACTGGGGGGCATTACCCTCGAATGTCAAATTTTGTTGCAAGGAAATTACTTCAAGACAAAAGGGCCTCGATAGGTAAATTTTGTAAGGGCCAAACGGTCGAATGAGCCGTGCCCATATAGGTTGCTCGACCCCTGACATCAAACATGTACGCATGTATAACATCTACTAAGAGAAGTATTTTTCCTTGCCAATATCTCATGTCTTAGAAAAATTACTTTACAATTCCGTACTCTAGATCTATTGTGAAAGTAGGCTTAAGGGCCGACCATAACTGAAGTTCGAACAAACTAACCCCACACTCGGGGACTGCCGTCCGAAAAATAGACGAGGTCGAATTATCAAAACTTCGAGATTATAAGACCTTAAAGGCAACCCTCGATTTTTATAGGCCACGTCCACCCCACTCGGGGACTGATACTTCGGGCAAGCTCAAAGTGAAATGGAAAAATAAGCCCAAGAGGCAATTCCCAAACTAAAAGGGCTACAACCAAATTAACACGGTTCAGAGACCTACGAATTCCGTAATAAAAGAGGCCTTCGAATATTTCTTATAAACTGGTTAAAAAGGATACCCTCAAAAAAATTACAAAGGGATTCGATAATATTAAGCCTCGAAAACTCTAATAAGTACAAAATTGTTCGAACTCTCGAACATTTCCTTATTTTGTACTAAGGCATTTGTAACGACTCGGTCCGTCGTTACGTAGAACCTGCATTATAATTGATGTTATTGAATTTTCATAGTTTGGTTATTTTGTTATTAATGTGTTAAAATTGATGGGCTTGAAATCGAATGGCTGTAGTGAGAGTTCAGTCATTTAGCCTTTAAAAATAGCCTTAAAATAGGAAAAGTCAACTGAGAGTTGACTTATTGGTAAACGACCTCGGAATATGGATTTTATGGCTCGGATAGCTTCGTTAGGTGATTTTGGACTTAGGAGTGTGTTCAGAATAATTTTGTGATATCCGGTGTAGAATTAGGCTTGAATTGACGAAACTTAGTTTTGCTGATTTCCGGTCGGCAGTGGAAAATAGGATATCGGGGTCGGAATGGAATTATGACAGTTGGAATAGGTTCGTAATGTCATTTTGGATATGTATGAAAAACTTCAGGTCAATCGGAGTTGTTTTGGATAGTTTCGGCATCATTGGTGGATTTTAGAAATATCAAAGTTCTTAGGCTTGAATCCGATGTAAATTTGGTGTTTTGATGTCAATTTTGGTGTTTTGAGAGTGAAACTAAGTTTGAATGATGTTATGGGATATGTTGGTAAGTTTGGTTTGGGTTCCGAGAGGCTCGGGATTAATTTCGGGTGGTTAACGGGCATTTTTGGACTTAGAGAATTGCTGGTTTTCTGGTTTTTGTGCAGCAGGGATTTGTGCATCGCGATCGCATGGAAAAGGATACGATCGCGTAGAAAACTCTGAGGGCCAGGAATAATTGTGCATCGCGGTCGCGTGTATCGGAGTGCGATCGAGTAGGTTTGGAAGAAGGTGAAGTGCGATCGCGTGAGCTAGGTCGCGATCGCGTAGAGATAACCTGGCGCGTGGGGGAGCAGAGGTCAGTGGTCATCACGACCGCATGATATGGGGTGCGATCACGAGGAGTAAGGAGCCAAGGTATCATGATCACGTGAGGGAAATCCGCGATCGCGGAGAGTAAATCACTAGGCTGTTATAAAATAAACCCTTTGCGACTTAAACCCTTTTTACACCAATTTTGTACGGACAGAGAGCTTTGGGGGCGATTTTTGAAGAGAGAAATCAATGTTCTTCGTAGAGGTAAGTGTTTTGATCATTAAAACTCGTTTATGGGTGATTATAGAACACAATCTCAACATTTAATTCGTGAAAATCAGTAGAAAAAGGTGGGCTTAGGGCTTGAGATTATGAGACCTTTAGGGCTCGATTTGAGGGGTGAAACGGACTTCAATTTAGCGCTCTTTATATGTACGGACTCGTGAGATGATGAAGAACAAATTTGTACCAAAATTTTTGAGTTCCAAGACGCGGGACCGGGGGTCGGGTTTTGACCAAATTCGGGATTTTGAGCTAAATTTGATATTTTTTGATTGGAAATTATTCCTTAAGCATAAATTGATGATAAAAATCTGAACTTGGTAGATTTGGAGCCTTCAAAAGTTGATACGAGCGGCAATCGTGTTGCAGAATAGTTTTCGGGTTAGTTTTGAGGTAAGTAATGTCTTTAAATCCCGTCCCGAGGGTATGAAACCCCGGACTATGCACCATTTCACGGGTTTTGAAATGCAAAGATTGAAACTTTGGAAATATCTTCCTATTTAGGCGACTATTGAGTTGTTAAATCGACTTTTAAGCCTATGCTTAATTAGTATTATTTTATTATGATATGATTTGGGTTGTAAGCCATGTTTTGGGCCTAGTGCCGATCTGTTTTCCCCCTGGGGGTTGTGTTTACTATATGTTCCTCACAGATATGTTATGATTTTTACACTCAGTCTTTTCCTGATAAATTGTTTTGACACTCAGAATATTTTGATACTATTTATTGAAAAATAAAACACTGTTTTGGGTCGAGAACCCAGTATGTTTATGGCCTAAGTCAAATCGAGAGTGTCTGACTGAGTGAGGCTTTCAGGCCTATATTGTGAGGATATGAGAGAGGCTTTCATGCCTATATTGTGAGGATATGAGCGAGGTTTTCAGGCCTATATTTTGAGGATATGAGGGAGGTTTTCAGGCCTATATTGTGAGGACATGAGGGAGGCTTTCAGTCCTATATTGTGAAGATATGAGGGAGGCATCAGTTCACGGGATTTCGAGGTAGCTGCCCAGCGTCCACAGCTTCTCATTTCCCTTCCTTATTTAGTTTTCGCAATTGATTTGGAGACGTATATTATAGTATTAGCAAAGTTAGATTTATTTTATTCTTAGATTCTCATGACTACTGACTCCAGTCTTGGGAGGTTTTGTTTCGAGTTGTTAGACTATTCTTGGGACGCTAAGACTTAATTACATTATTCTATGATATGGTTGTTGCTTATTATTAAATTGTGAACTTTTATAATTGAACAAATGCGTAGTAATGAGATGGTTGGCTAGCTGGCCTAGTTCCACGATAGGCTCCATCACAACCTGTTAGGATTTGGGATCGTGACAAGTTGGTATCAGAGATCTTGGTTACATAGGACTCAACGGTCATGAGCAGGTTCAGTAGAGTCTTGAGGATCGGCACGGAGACGTCTGTACTTATCTTCGAGAGGCTGCAGAACTCTTAGGAAACATTTATATCTTTTTTAAATCTTTCGTGTCAATCTATTGATTCTTGAAATTAAACTTATGTTGTTTCATTCTCTCACAGATGGTGAGGACACGCAATACCGATCAGGGTGACCAGGCACCAACCAGACCCACAAGGGGTCGGGTCCCTAGTAGAGCTGGGGGACCTGCCCGTGCAGCAGCCGGGACAGTGCTACAGGATCCACCTATCGTTCAGGATCAGGTTCCCGCCGACGTTGCTCCAGCGGTACAGGCTCAGGCACCTGTTGTGCCTATTGTTATTCCGGGTCTTCAGGAGACCCTGACTCATATATTGACGGTGTGTTCCAGTTTAGCTCAGGCAGTGCCTATACCACTACTGCCAATGCAGCTCAGGCGGGGGGAAGCAATCAAACTCCATCTGCCCGGGCACCTGAGCCAGTTGTACGAGGTATTCAGGCACCGGGAGCAGCCCCAGATCAGTCAGTTGCTCCGGTTCAGGGTTATGTGGTCCCTGATATGCCTGAGGATGAGCAGCGCAGGTTGGAGAGTTTCAACAGACTTCAACCTCTGACCTTCAGCGGTACAGAGGGCGAGGATGCCCAAGGTTTTCTTGATAAATGTCAGAAGATGTTTCGTACTACGGGTATTCTGGAGACTAGCGGGGTTTCATTTGCTACTTATCAGTTTACTGGTGCTGCTTTTACTTGGTGGGAATCATTCGAGAGGCGTAGGCCGGTTTGTTCAGCACCGCTCACCTAGCAGCAGTTCTCCATGATCTTTTTGGAGAAATATGGTCCTCGATCCCACAAAGAGGAGCAACGCAGCCAGTTTGAGCAGCTGTGCCAGGGAGAGTTGTGAGTTACTCAGTACGAGATGAGGTTTTCTAAGTTGGCCAGACATGCTTCGGAGTTAGTCCCCACTGACAGGGAGCGTATCAGGAGATTTGTGGATGGTCTCACGTATCAGCTTCGGATTTTGATGACCAGAGAAAGGGTGTTTGGAGCCACGTTTGAGCAGGTTGTTGGTATAGCTCAAGACCTTGAGTCAGTTCGCAGGCAGGAGTGTGAGGAGAGGGAGGTTAAGAGGCCTTGGGGATCAGGTAATTTCAGTAGTGCCCCTCCCAGAGGGCAATTTTAGCTTAGGAGAGGTCGTCCATTTAGACCTCAACAACGAGCTCGCCCATCTTACAGTGGTGTATCATCGGGGCAGGGTCCTCGCAATTCTCATCAGGGACGTTCATCTTTTAGTGCCCTTCCATCTTAGAGCTCCGCCCGAGCATTATCTTATCAGGGTTCATATATGCATGGTTCGTCTGGTGGTTATCAGGGTGGCAGAGGTTCTCGTTCATTTTCATCTCTAGCTTCAGGTGGTTGTTATGAGTGTGGAGAGTTCGGACATGGGTGGAGGCAGTGTCCCCATCATCCTAGTAGTTCATCCCAGCAGAGGGTTCATCCCTCGGGTTCAACCCCAGTCACTTCACCACCTACCCAGGCAGCTAGGGGTGGTGGTCAGGCAGCTATAGGCCGCACTAGAGAGGGAGGTCGAGCAGGTGGAGGCCAGCCACGTATTTATTCACTTCCAGCTAGGCTTGATGTTATGGCCTCATATGCGGTGATTATAGGTACTATTTCGGTTTGTCACACTGATGCTTTGGCTTTATTTGACCCTGGTTCCACGTACTCTTATGTCTCATCCTATTTTGCTCACTTCCTGAATATGCCCCGTGATTCTTTAGTTAAATTTGTTCATGTTTTGACTCCGGTGGGTGATACTATTATTGTGGACCATGTGTTTCGGTCCTGTCTTATATCTATTGGGGGTCTGGATACCCGAGTGGACTTGATGTTACTCCGTATGGTCGATTTTGATGTAATTCTGGGCATGGATTAGTTATCCCCATGTCATGCTATTCTTGATTGTCACGCTAAGACCGTGACCCTGGCTATGCCCGGAGTTTCGAGAGTTGAGTGGAAAGGGTCTATAGAGCACGTGCCTAGCAGAGTGATTTCTTATTTAAAGGCTTAGCGTATGGTTGAGAAAGGGTGTGAGTCCTATATTGATTTTGTGAGGGATGTTAGTAGTGAGACTCCATCCGTTGATTATGTTCCCGTAGTCCGTGATTTCCCGGACGTATTTCCTACAGACATGCCAGGCATGCCACTAGACAGGGATATTGATTTTGGTATTGACTTGGTTCCCGACACTCAGCCTATTTCTATTCCACCTTACCGTATGGCACCAACATAGTTGAAAGAATTGAAGGAGAAGCTTCAGGAACTCTTAGATAAGGGGTTCATCTGACCTAGCGTGTCGCCTTGGGGTGCGCCGATGTTGTTTGTGAAAAAGAAGGATGGCTCCATGCGTATGTGCATTGATTATAGATAGCTGAATAAGGTTACGGTGAAGAACCAATATTATTTACCTCGTATTGATGACTTATTTGATCAGTTTTAGGGAGCTAAGGTGTTCTCCAAGATTGACTTAAGGTCTGGGTATCATCAACTGAAGATTCAGGATTCTGACATTCCGAAGACTGCTTTCAGGACCAGATATGGTCATTATGAGTTTCTGGTTATGTCATTTGGGCTGACCAATTCCCCAGCCGCTTTCATGCAATTGGTGAATAGCGTGTTTCAACATTACCTTGATTAGTTTGTCATTGCGGTTCATTGATGACATCATGGTTTATTCTCGTAGCCAAGAAGAGCATGCTCAACACTTGAGGGTTGTGTTACAGAGATTGAGGGAGGAGAAGCTTTATGCAAAGTTCTCCAAGTGTGAGTTTTGGCTTGGTTCAGTGGATTTCTTGGGGCACGTGGTGTCTGGTGAGGGTATTCAGGTTGATCCGAAGAAGATTGAGGCGGTGCAGAGTTGGCCCAAACCGTCCTCAGCTACAGAGATTTGGAGTTTCCTTGGTTTAGCGGGATATTACCGTCGTTTTGTGGAGGGATTCTCTTCTATTGCTTCACCGTTGACTAGATTGACTCATAAGGGTGCTCCATTCAGATGGTTAGACGAGTGTGAGGAGAGCTTTCAGAAGCTCAAGTCAGCGTTGACCACAGCTCCGATTTTGGTGTTGCCTATTGGTTCGGGTTCTTACACAGTCTATTGTGATGCTTCTAGAGTTGGTTTGGGAGCGATGTTGCTGCATGACGGTAGGGTAATTGCCTACGCGTCGAGACAGTTGAAGGTGCACGAGAAGAATTACCCAGTGCACGATCTTGAGTTGGCTGCCATTGTTCATGCCTTAAAGATTTGGCGGCATTACTTGTATGGGGTACAGTGTGAGATTTTCACTGATCATCGTAGCTTGCAGTATCTGCTAAGGCAGAAGGACTTGAATTTGCGTCAGAGGAGATGGTTAGAGCTTCTCAAGGATTATGATCTTACTATTTTGTATCACCTGGGGAAGGCCAATGTGGTGGCCGATGCCTTGAGTTGCAGAGCCGAGAGTTTGGGGAGTCTAGCTTACCTTTCAGCAGCAGAGCGACCGTTAGCACTTGATGTTCAGGCTTTAGCGGGTCAGTTGGTGAGATTGGATTTTTCAGACCCTCCACGGGTGGTAGATAGCATGGCTTCCCGGTCTTCTTTATTTGATCAGATTAAGGCACGACAGTATTATGACCTCCACTTGTTAGTTCTTCAGGATAGAGTTCGTCGGGGTGATGCCCGGGGTGTGACTATTGGTGATGACGGAGTTATGAGGATGTAGGGCAGTATTTGCGTGCCCAATATGGATGGTATTTGAGAGTTGATATTATCAGAGGCTTACAATTTGCGGTATTCTATTCATCCGGGTGCCGCGAAAATGTACCAGGATCTGAGACAACAGTATTGGTGGAGGCGGATGAAGAGAGATATTGTTGAGTATGTAGCATGGTGTCTCAACTGCCAGCATGTCAAGTATGAGCACCAGAGACCAGGTGGGTTACTTCAGAGGTTAGTTATTCCGGAGTGGAAGTGGGAGCGGATTACTATCGACCTTGTAGTTGGGCTTCCACAGACTTCGAAGGGTTTTGATGCGATTTGGGTCATTGTGGATAGATTGACCAAGTCCGCGCACTTTATTCCTCTCAATACTACTTATACTTCAGAGCGGTTAACTGGTATTACATTAAGGAGATTGTCCGGTTGCATGGATTTCTGATTTCTATTATTTCTGACAGAGGTGCTCAATTCACATCTCAGTTTTGGAGGTCCATGCAGAGAGGCATGGGTACTGATGTAGAGTTGAGCACTGCATTTCACCCGCAGATCGACGGGCAGTCGGAGTGGACTATTCAGATTTTGGAGGATATGCTATGGGCTTGTGTGATTGATTTTGGTGGTTCATGGGATCAGTTTCTGCCACTAGTGGAGTTTGCATATAATAACAGCTACCAGTCCAGTATTCAGATGGCCCCGTATGAGGCTTTATATGGTAGGAGGTGTAGATCTCCGGTTGGTTGGTTCGAGCCTGGTGAGGCTAAGTTATTGGGCATAAATTTGATTCAGGATGCATTGGAGAAGGTGAAGTTGATTCATGAGCGACTTAGCGCGGCGCAGTCTAGGTAGAAGAGTTATGCAGACCGGAAGGTTCGGGATGTGTCTTTTGAAGGTGATAAGGTACTGCTGAAGATATCACCCATGAAGGGTGTTATGAGGTTCGGAAAGAGAGGAAATCTAAGTCCACAATTTATTGGTCCTTTTGAGGTGCTTCAGAAGGTTGGAGAAGTGGCTTATAGACTGGCCTTGCCACCCAGTCTATCGAGTGTTCATCCGGTATTTCATGTGTCGATGCTCAGACAATATGTTGGTGACCCGTCTAATGTGTTAGACTTCATCACAGTTCAACTCGAGGGTAATATGTCATATGAGGTTGAGCCAGTAGCTATTTTAGCTCGCGAGGTCAGAAAGTTGAGGTCTAAGGATATAACATCAGTGAAGGTGCAGTGGAGAGGTCAGCCAGTGGATGAGGCTACTTGGGAGACTGATCGGGAGATGTAGAGCGAACATCCCCACTTGTTTGAGACTCTAGGTATGTTTCTAGACCCGTTCGAAAACGAACGTTTGTTTAAGAGGGGGAGAATGTAACGACCCGGTCCGTCGATACGTAGAACTTGCATTATAATTGATGTTATTGACTTGTCCTAGGTTGGTTATTCTGTTATTGATATGTTAGATTTGATGGGCTTGAAATCGAATGGTTGTAGTGAGATTTCAGCCATTTAGCCTTTAAAAATAACCTTAAAATGGAAAAAGTCAACTGAGAGTTGACTGATTGGTAAACAATCTTGGAATGCGAATTTTATGGCTCGGATAGCTTCGTTAGGTGACTTGGGACTTAGGAGTATGTGCAGAATAATTTTGTGATGTCCGTTGTAGAATTAGGCTTGAATTGGCGAAAGTTAATTTTTGGTGATTTTCGGTCGGCAGTGGAAAATAGGCTATCGGGGTCGGAATGGAATTCCGACAGTTGGAACAGGTTCGTAATGTCATTTTGGATATGTCTGCAAAATTTTAGGTCAATCGAAGTTGTTTTGGATAGTTTCGACATCATTGGTGGATTTTAGCATTATCAAAGTTCTTAGGCTGGAATCCGATGTAAATTTGGTGTTATGATGTTAGTTTTGGTGTTTTGAGAGTGAAAATAAGTTTTAATGATGTTATGGGATATGTTGGTAAGTTTGGTTGGGGTCCCAAGGGACTCGGGATTGATTTCGAGTGGTTAACGAGCATTTTTGGACTTAGAGAATTGCTGGTTTTCTGGTTTTAGTGCAACAAGGATTTGTGCATCACAATCGCATGGCAAAGGCTGCGATCGCGTAGAACGCTCTGTGGGCCAGGAAAAATTGTGCATCGCGATCGCGTGTATCGGAGTGTGATCGCGTAGGTTTGGAAGAAGGTGAAGTGTGATCGCGTGAGCTAGGTCGCGATCGCGTAGAACTAACCTGGCGCGTGGGGGAGCAGAGGTCAGCGGTCATCGCGACCGCGTGATTTGGTGTGTGATCGCGTGGAGTAAGGAACCAAGGCATCGCGATCGCGTGAGGGAAAGCTGCGATCGCGAAGAGTAAATCACTGGGCTGTTATAAAATAAACCCTCCCCGACTTAAACCCTTTTTACACCATTTTTGTACGGACAGAGAGCTTTGGGGGCGATTTTTGAAGAGAGAAATCAGTGTTCTTCATAGAGGTAAGTGTTTTGATCATTAAAACTCGTTTGTGGGTGATTATAGAACACAATCTCAACATTTAATTCATGAAAATCAGTAGAAAAAGGTGGGCTCAGGGCTTGAGATTATGAGACCTTTAGGGTTCGATTTGAGGGGTTAAACAGACTCCTATTTTAGCGTTCTTTATATGTACGGACTCGTGAGATGATGAAGAACAGATTTATATAAAAAATTTCTGAGTTTCGAGATGCGGTCCTGGGGGTCGGGTTTTGACCAAATTCGGGTTTTTGAGCTAAATTTGATATTTTTCGATTGGAAATTATTCCTTAAGCATAAATTGATGATAAAAATCTAAACTTTGTAGATTTGGAGCCTTCAGAAGTTGATATGAGAGGCAAGCGTGTTGCGGAATAGTTTCAGGAGTTGTTTTGAGGCAAGTAATGTCTTTAAATCCTGTCATGAGGGTATGAAACCCCGGACTATGCACCCTTTCACGGGTTTTGAAATGCAAAGGTTGAAACTTATGAAATATCTTCCTATTTAGGCGACTATTGAGTTGCTAAACCGACTTTTAAGCCTATGTTTAATTAGTATTATTTTATTATGATATGATTTGGGTTGTAAGCCGTGTTTGGGGCCTAGTGCCGATCTGTTTTCCCCCTAGGGGTTGTGTTTACTATATTTTCCTCACTGATATGTTATGATTCTTACACTCAGTCTTTTCCTGATAAATTGTGTTGACACTCAGAGTATTTTGATACTATTTATTGAAAAATGAAACACTGTTTTGGGTCGAGAACCCGGTATGTTTATGGCCTAAGGAAAAATCGAAAGAGTCTGACTGAGTGAGGCTTTCAGGCCTATATTGTGAGGATATGAGGGAAGCTTTCAGGCTTATATTGTGAGGATATGAGGGAGGCTTTCAGGCCTATATTGTGAGAGGCTTTCAGGCCTATATTGTGAGAGGCTTTCAGGCCTATGTTGTTATAGTGCTTGGGCTGTAGGAGCCCCTCCGGAGTCTGTACACTCCCCCAGTGAGCAAAAGTACTTATTGAGGGATGATTATTGCCCGCGGGGCTGTTACTGAGTGATTGTGAGAATTCCTGAGGGGCAATTGTTACAAGAAATGATTTTAGCCCGAGGGGCAGATTTATGATGATTTTACTAAGTTTTCGAACTATGGTTTACTTCGTTTTCAAACAGATTTTTTCTTAGAGTTTTACTGAGATATACTGATATTACACTTGTTTCAAAGGATTTCTGGAAATTGATTTCGAACTTATGTATTTGACAAATACTATCTGGTGACTTGGTGTTTTACTGGCTTTTGTGAAATTGTGTATCTGTACTGTGTGTTCTATAATTCTCATACTGTGATTTATTTTCATTACTACTGAGTTGGCGTACTCATAAAGACTCCCTGTGCCTCTGTGCACATATTCAGGTGACGATCCAGAGCAGTAGTTGTCCTTTGTCGTAGCATCAGTTCACGGGATTTTGAGGTAGCTGCCTAGCGTCCACAACTTCTCCATTTACCTTCCTTATTTAGTTTTAGAAATTGATTCGGATACGTATATTATAGTATTAACAGAGTTCGATTTGTTTTATTCTTAGATGCTCATGACTATTGACTCCAGTCTTGGGAGGTTTATTTTAGAGTTGTTAGACTATTATTGGGACGCTAAAACTTAATTACATTATTCTATGCTATGGTTGATGCTTATTATTAAATTGTGAACTTTTATAATGGAACAAATGCGTAGTAATGAGATGGTTGGCTGGCCTAGTTCCACGATAGGCGCCATCACAACATGTTAGGATTTGGGGTCGTGACAGCATTACAAAATATTACAAAGCATTTCGATAATATCAAGCCTTGAAAATCCTAATGAGTACAAAATTGGTCGAACTCTCAGATAATTCTCTATTTTTTGCTAAGGCATTACAATTTTATAACAAAAAACTTTTCAAGCCGAGACGGGGAAAATGCCATTCTTTTTACAACGATCACCTAATACAAAAGCCTAAGGGCCATCTTTCGTTTTAAGTTCGAAAGATCATCCTCTCTCAAATAAAACCTAAGGGTTACCCTACTTCGAGTTCGAGCAAGCACTCACTCAATCGAAAAAAAAACTATACTAGTTCAGTTTTGGTAAAATTGCCTAAGCCTCGAACCTATGAATACAATTTCATAAGGTATAAATGAAACAAAAATTGCATAAGGCAGAATTGAAGTAAAGACAAGACAGAAAGGAAAAAATCTCTCTCTCTCTCTCTCTCTTTATCTCTCTCTCTCTATATATATATATCAAAAATTATTTACAAGGGCAACATGGTCTGATCGGGATTTCATACAAAAATTCAAAAGGGAAGATCCTAGGTGCCTAATTTTCTCCAGGAGCAACATCTTCACTATCAGGGTCCCCTCTACTCTCGGACCCTCTCATGCTCCCGGAGTCTTCATCATCGGGAGAGGCCAATGATTTGGCTTCAACTTCAAGCCCTTTGGAACTTTCGATCTCGGCAGTGAGATCGAAGCCACGAGTATGGATCTCCTCGAGAGTCTTCCTTCGAGACTAGCACTTGGCATGTTCGGCAATCTAGTACGCTTGAAATTTAGAGGCCTCGGCAACTTCTTTTGCTTGAGCTTGAGCGGCTTCGGCGTCGGACCGATAAACATCCATGATTGCTTCAGCATCGGCCTTGGCCGTCTTAGACTCGAATTAGGCCGCCACAAGTTCCTTGATCAGCTTCTCTCGATCTGAGGTTACCGAACCCAATCGAGTCTGGAGCTCCTTGATTTTATTGTCCTGCACTAAGTTTTTCTCTTTCAAGCTCTGGAGTTGACTCTCAGCCGTAGATAGTTGAGCTCGAACAATCTCCTTCTCTGAGGCAAGACGGTCCATATTTTGCTTCCATGCAATGGTTTCCGCCTTAACCGCATCTACCTCTCCACGAGGTTGACCGATTATCTCGAGCTTTTATTGGAACTGTGGGATCAAATTGTTAACCATCACGCCAGAACCGATGTCATAAACTTCTAATATTCTTATTTCCTGCTTGGCCATGTCACTTTGTTCTTTCTGAGCCGCGACTAGCTTAGCTCGGAGGCCTACGGCTTCTTCTTCTTTTTGCTCACTGAGAAGCTTAAGGGCGTTTTTCTCCTCACTGAGCCCTTGAATATTGGCCTCGTATCGGCTTAGTTCCGCTCAAGACCTAGAGAAAGATTTGTAATGAAGCAACGAAGCCTACAGAGATAAAGGAAAACGAATTAGGCAAGAAGATAAAAAAACACAAGTATGGAAACTGGTATCGGCAAAGGGAGTTAGCTTACCCGAATCAAGGCCTCTTGAGCCTCGTTATAAGGACACGATGCTCCCACAGTCTGGTATTCCTCCATGACCAGACTCCGAAGATAACTAGCCAACCCTACGGGGGCGACAAGAACTCGTGTGTCCTTCGGGATCGAGATGACGATCGTTCGCTTGCACCCGGGGCAGACGCTAGGGGCCGGAAACTGAGTGGTCAATCTGAAACTCGAGGAAGTACCACCCAAATCCTTCCTTAGTATCTCCAAGTCGCTCAGGCCTGCGGCATCCTCGACGCTAGCAAAATAACCACGGAAAGGGTCCTCCCCTCCGTGGTCTCCTTCTGCATAAGGAGTCTTCATGGCCCAAGCCCCCCAAATCATTTCCTCATAAAATGAAGGAAGTGACGGGGAGTCTCCGATTTCTATTGCTCCAAGTGGATATCTTGGGATGTTCTCTTCATCACGAGGAGCCTCAAGACCGACCTCCATAGCTTTTTCAGCCGCCTTCTCACCCCGAGGTGAGGAACCTTCGGCTCCAGTTGGCTCGGGGATTTCGAATGAATTTCCCTCTTCGACCCGGTCAGTTCGAGGTAGAGTACTTTCAGCTTCGACCGATCTGGTGTCCTTTTGACCCTCAGTTTTAACTCGTACTCGAGCCACTAGGTCGGAATCATCCTCCTTTTCTTATTCTTCTTCTTCTTCTTCCTAACTTAGGAGTTGGGCTGACTCCAAAAATAGAGATGACGTTCTGTGTTGGCTTACGAGCCACTCTCTTCTTAGGCTCTGGATCCTCGGAGGGAGAGGTCCTTTTCCTATTTTTATCTTTTACCGGCTTCGAGACGGGGAGTGAAGTTTATTCGTCGCCAGACAGGGGCCTCATGGTCGCGTCTTTCCCAAGACCTACAAAAGGGAAACCGAGTAAGCTCGGAGAAGAATTTTAGTAGATCGTTAAGTACGAGAATGAGGCTTACCATGGTTTTTGGCCTCCCACCGGCCCTTTGACAAATCGCGCCATGCGCGCTCAACATATGTAGAGTTTGAGGCCAGGCTCCTGACCCATTTCTCGAGTTGAGGGACCGCACCTGACATCCAAGCAGCATCTACACCAAGAAAAAGAATGTTGATAAGAAAAAATGAAGAAGCAAAAATGACAAACAGAAGCTAATAATGGAATCGTACTTATGTTTCATATTCCACTTCTCAGGAAACAGCATGCTCTCGGTTGGAATCAGGTCCGAGGTCTTCACTCGGACGAACCGACACATCCAGCCTCGATCTTTGTCCTCATCTAGGCTTGAAATAAGTGCCTTGGTATCCCCGCTCTGAAGCTTTATTAGCCCACCTCAGTAGAGTCGGGGGTTGTACAGCCATATGATCGAGGGTGAAAGGGAGCTCGCCGATCTTGTTCACAAAAAGTTAGAGCAATATTACAAGGGTAGTGATATCTTTCAGAATGAGGGGTGGATTTTTCCAAGGGTCACTTGGAACTTTCTGCAGAAGTCCACCATGACTGGATCGAGGGGACCCAGCGTGAAAGGGTAAGTGTAAACACTCAAGAACCCTTCCACGTGGGTAGTGATATCTTTCAGAAGCCGCTATCACGACTTCCTTATTTTTCCAGTTGCAATCTTTCTTCACTTATTTGAGGAAATTTTCAGATATCGAGCATATGTATCTCGATACCGGCTCGCATTGACCGGGGATCGACGAGGTTTTCTTGATCTTAAAATTAAAACTGATGACGTACCCCCCACCCCCCGGGAACACATTCCTCAGGGCGTGACTCCATCGATGTTTTCTCTCCGGCCGGCCGAGATGATGAAGTGGTTTCTTTTTGTGGCACAGTCTTTGACGTTTTCGTCATTTGTTTTTGGGGTTAAAGAAGGATGAAGATGATGATATTTGGTTTTTTAAGAAGGGATTAACAACAAAACTTGAATATTTACAGATGAAAAACTTGAAGGATGCAGAGAGCTTTGAAGATTATAGCAGAAGAAATTGAGAGTAAAGTATGAAAAAATGGAAAAGAGGCCTATTTATGGGTTTCACGGCGACGGTTCAGAGTCGCTAGTGGTGGACTGTCAATTGACACACATTAAAAACCTGGAGAACTGTACCGACGGGACATTTCGGTCACCTCTGTCTCTTACGTCATGGTGATGACGTCATGACAAATCGGGGTAAAGGTCGAAGACTCAATTTGTTTCTTGTCATTACACTCCAAAAAATGAGGGGTTTATCTGTATACAGTTAAAATCGGGCGCACCCGATTTTGTTGATTAATCGAGATCAGGATGGTGGGCCGAGGATCAGCCCCGTATTATATCAGACCGAGACATGAATATAAGGTACCGATCTCGGTATTCGAAGTACCAGTCGAGATCGAGACTAGTGATGATCGAGATCAAACGGGATAGACATCGAGCAAGATCGAAGATAGCATAAAACGGAAAGCCGAAATATCCGTGACTGGTCGAGGATTATGGCGGAAATCTCGGAACGGATCAAATCAAGAACGGTTATTTAGCTAATCCTGAGATTTCCTTCTGTAATTAGAATTGTACCATAAGTGGAATTCCTCTATTATATAAAGGAGGGTTCTTATCATTTGTAATCATCACACTTTTGCATATCAAAGCAATACAATACTCTTTTTCTCTCTTATACTCTCTTGTTCATCAGTTTATTTCATAACTCTATTCTCAGCCGGTTCGAGGGCGATCTAGCTCGAGGGTCAAATTGCATTTCAATACTGGTTTACTTTATTTTACTGTTAATTTCTATCATTAATCATCGTATTTATCAATTGGTACTAGGTAAAATCATGTGTCCTTAAAACCACTTATAAATTTAATTGTTATCTAATTTTAAGGATAAACAACATTAAAAAATTTGACTTTTATAGTGAATGGTTTGTATTGCGATTCTGTTATAGAAAAGTCTGATTGAATTTAAAACTCAAAACGTCTGAATTCTGGATTCACCACAAATGATTTGGCCGGGATTAGGCCACTGTTTGTGCTTCATCTCATGGTTGTTCGTACCAAATTTAGTGGTACATAATAGATCAAACATAGTGTAGATGTTCACAGACCAAAGAATGTGATGTCAACACAACAGGATCATGATACTTAGCCTTTGTCACTCTCCAAAGGGCAAATGTTTTTAGTTATCAACCTTCTGCTAAATCATTAGTAATTAATATTTTATATGTTACTCACATATTCTATTAATTTTTTTTGGGGTTGAGGAATCCTGGGCAAGGAATGGGAATAGTGTAATATGAGTTGAACCTTGCATTTACTAAAATATTAAGATATAAAGTAGTTTTAACTTTTGAAGTGGGAACAAAATCTTATAGTTATTGAGTCATATAAAGATGCATTCATAAGAAAACTAAGAAATATTATCTTGATCCATTATGTTTATGTGTAGCTTCCTTTCTGTGTTCAACATACAATTGGTCGATCGAAAATGACAACTACGTTGATATTTAGGTGATCGAAAGAGATATATACATATTTTCCTTATACTGATTTCTTTTAATCGAACTTATACCTATTGTGTGAAAGATGAATTTAATTATCAGCTGCAACCACTTGAAAACTCAAAAATAAACAAAGGAACACTTGAAAATTACACTCAAATTAATGATCTGCTTATCTTTTGAAAGAGATATATCAGCAGCACTTATGGAAACATGCATCTCCTCTCTATATATATCATTCTCTCCACTAATACACTGTTTCATTCTCTCCCTGAGCTCAGGAGCACCAAACCCTAATTCTATTTGCCCTATCCAACCCCCTCCCCCCACCCTCCCCACCCCAAAAAAAATAAAACCACCCACCTCTTATCTTTTTGGTGAAAGATTCTTCATAATTCTTGAACTTTGCTTCCCACTTGTACAAATGGTTCTTGATTCAATGTCATTGAAAGAATTCCTTTAAGGTTAATCCTAGAGAAGATGGAGAAAGTTAAATTGTTCTTCTTCAACTTCAATCATTGATGAAGACCTTCAACTTTCCCCATTTAGTGGCCACTTCCCAATTTAAACATTTGTATTTTAGACGGAAGTAGATCTAAGATTTTAATTCGATAGATTCACTTTTTATATATATAAAATGTAGGTTTTGATGAACCCGATAATTATACTCTCCATCCGCCACTGTCACTTGATCTACACAACTTGACTTGCGACTTAAGCTAATACACAAATGATGTTTGGTTGGCGATCAATTCATTCTAAAGTATCTTCGTTTTATCAAATCTGAGTCAAGTGGTCACCATATGACTTTGGACTTTGGAGGACAAAATAACCCTTAATGGGTCCATTTGTACCTTTTATAATTCACCATTTGGATTTCAACATAAGAAACTTACTAGTTTAAATATTGTTATTAGGGGCGGCAAACGGGTGGATCGGAGTGGATATGAGACGGATCCCACTCATATTTGATATGGATAAAAAATGAATTAATCGGTAGATATTATGGATATTTCATATTATCCATGACTTCTTAAATATGATCTTTAGAATAATTTTAGTCTCTCAAATTTAAAAAACTCCAACTATATAACTATCTTTTCAAGTCTAAATGACGTCACGGCGAAAAAGTTCCAAGCTTAAATGAATTATGCCACAATGTTATGTCCAAAGAAACCAATTGGGCGTTGGGAAAATAAGTATGTTTGACCTCCCCAAAAATGGACGGCTAAGATATAGTGTTAAGGGTCCTTTGATTGGTGCCAACGTATGAACAGCTTGTTCCTATTACTTCAACTAATATAAGAACCTGTGCGATACGCGGATAATTTGACAGAATACTAATTTCATAAAATTATGATCTGATATATTATATTAACTTAATAAATATTAGTTGTATTTTATTATTTAATATAGTGTGCAGGATTATAATAAAATCTATACAAAATTAAATGATACACATCATATAATAATCAAATAAATTATTTGATCCTTTTTATTTTTATTATTGAATTAGCAAGTACGTAGTACTATTGATAATTTTCTTGAGCGTTATTTATTTTTATTTTATTTTTTAATTAATTTAAAATATAAATATCATAAAATTATCTCTATCCTCTGTCTTCGTACATTTCTTTCTACTGTAATACTTATTTGATTAGTTTTTAAATTTTGTAGTTTATTAAAAATTTAAATAAAGTAATTTTTTGCTAAATTATAGTATTTTATACATCCTGATAGTATCTTTATATTCTTATTTTTTCATTTGAATTGAAAGTTTTTTTATTTTATTTTAAAACTCCAACTTGAAACTACTCCCAAATTTGAATGGATAATTTTTATTATATACTTTAATTTTTCTATTATAGCTAATTTAATATTTTTAAAGAAAAATAATTGTAAAACTCCAACTTGAAACAACTCCCCAATTTGAATGGGTAGTTTTTTTTCCTTTTTTTATTATAGCTAATTTTCTTTTTTCTTTTGTTTTTTTAATTTTAAAATATTTATAAAACTCCAACTTGAAACTATCCTCAATTTGAATGGATATTTTTTTCCCCTTTTTTTATTATAGCTAATTATAAGATATCTATATTTACAATTTAAATAGAGTAACCAATTAATTTAAAATTTAAAATTCAAAGATTTTTAGTTAGAAAGGGAGTAGCCAAAACTATTCCCCAACTTGAATAGGTAGTTTTTTTGTTTTTTTTTTAATATTTTTGTTTTTTACTGTAACTAATTTAATTTTTTCTTATTTTTTATTTTTTAATTTTAAAATAATTTTAAAACTCCAACTTGAAACTACTCCCTAGTTTGAATGCCATTTGAAAAATATTTCATCTTAACAATGCCACTTGACTTCTTGTATTTTCATTTGAATTGGAAGTTAATTCATTTCTTTATTTTTTTTTTCCTTTTAAAAGAATTTTTAAAACTCCATCTTGAAATTACTCCTCAATTTGAATGGGTATTTCTTTTATTTATATATTTTCGTTTTTTGTTATGGCTAATTTTATTTTTTTATTTGTTTTTTTATTTTAATATATTTTTAAAACTCCAACTTGAAACTACTCCTCAATTTGAATAGGTAATTTTTTTTCCTTTTTTTTATAGATCATTATAAGATATCTAATTCAAATACATTAACCAATTAATTCAAAATTAAAATTTAAAAGATTTTTTTAGTTAGAAAGGTAATATTCATCTTAAAACTCCAACTTGAAACTACTCCCAAATTTGATTTGGCAATTTTTTTTTTAATTTCGTTTTTGTTAAGAAATGTAACTCAAAGTAACAATATAAAACAAGAAGATAAGTAGAATAAGAGAAGAATATATAAGTTTCTTATTTCATCGAGTGTTCAAGTGTATATAATGTGATGTCCAAACCCTCTATTTATAGGATGACATTGAGGTAATACAAAGGGATGTCATGAACATGGTATTAGTGGGGATCATGGGAGGTTATAGAGACGTGGAGTTACAACTATAATGGTGAGAAGTAGTGGGGATTATCTACATAATGGAGAAGAGTAGTGGGAGTTATATTTGATTAGTGGACATCCATATAATATGTATTTTATAACACTCCCTCTTGGATGTCCACAGATAATGTGCTTTGTTAAAACCTTACTAAGAAAAACTCCTGTGGAGAAAAATTTTAGTGAAGGAAAAAAAGTACGCATATCTTGTAATACGCATTATTTGTTGCCTCATTAAAAACATTGCCAGTAAAATCCAGTGGGATAAAACCTTAGCTAAGGAAAAAAGAGTATATCGCATATTTGCCTCCCCCTGATGAAAACATCACTTTTGTTTCTCGGAGACGACGAATTCCAAGCTTGTATAACAACTTCTCTAATATTGAGATCGGCAATGCCTTGTGAAGAAGTTTGTCAAATTATCACTTGAACAAATTTGTTGAACAACGATCATGTATGAAATAGAACTTTGGTGAAATATGCTTTATTTTGTCTCCTTCAGTAGTCCCTCTTTCAATTGAGTTATGCATGCAGTATCGTCTTCAATGTAATTGGAACCTTGTTGAATATCATAATATGACAGTACCCTCACATACAACGAACTATGCCCTGCATTTGTATAAGCAACAAAACCTTGACAATATTTGTTAGAATAAACAAATCTATATCAAGGATTCCTTTTGCAATATAACACTAATTATGTTTCACTATCTCCACATAGGCTTTATACTTTCAGGTGTTGGGACTATCCGTCCAAATTCACATTTTTCAGATGAAGTCAATTTTCGTTGCATATTTTTCATTTGGCCAATCATTTATCTGTCCTAATTCCATGACAGATTTGAGCTCAAGATTATATTAACAATATCATCGACGATCATTTTATATCGGTTCCATCATCACTCAATAAAGACATAACTTATCGAGATTTCATTATGTTCAGGTGCTTAAGCCTCTCCCATGAGGTCTTATAAAGTGTTATGTCATGGTGTTCTTATAGAGCACTTGCCTCCTTATTATGACCATCTTGAACATTTGTTCCTCTCCTTTTTCAAGGAGTTTTATCTTTGGAACCAATTAGTCTATTACGCTTTATGTGTGTCATAGACTCTATCCATAATGGACTTTATTTTAGTTGGAACATTATAAACTAAAATATGATATTTAGCTTTGGGTCAGCAAATGCCCCTAGCAATATTTTGCAAATGAATTATCACTTGAATTTCAAGTTCACATTTTCTTGTACGAAGATCTGGATATACTCATAATAATTTATTCCATGTATCACTTTTCAGCTGCCCATTTGCTCCCCCTATTGTTGGGATCACCAACACATTTTCTAACTTTCTTTGAGAATCCATCTTTGTGCATTGTGGTGGGATAATTAAATCATATAGCACGTCCATATTTCTAGATGGAAATTATTTGATTCCTCACCCTGAACCAATTATGATGGGAAGAATTTATCATAACTTGTTGGCTAGATGCGTACAAGTCTATTGTATATTAAATAACACATCTCATACCAAATTTCTATTTGGTAATTTTGTTCTCATAACCAATGGTTTAGCCATAATTGGAGGCGTACAATTTCTGCGAAACCAACTTGGATTTAAACCAGCATTATCAAGATAAATCATTATAATTACATACTGGAACTGTGCTCTAATAATTTGAGCAAGAAACCTTGCAAAATCCAAATTGCAAGTTGATAACAAACGCGCAGGCGACCATACAATAGATGCATCTACTAAAATCATATAATAGTAAATAGTCCACATGGCAGGTGATTGGGCCAATATATATATCACCTTTTATTCATTCTAAAAATCAAGGGATCCAATCACAACCTTAACTGGTACATCATGAGAATAAAAAGCACAAGTGAATTCTTGAAGAATCTTCCATTTCTTCAATTTATGCCAATGTGAATTCTCAATAAATTTTTGCATCATAATTGAACCGGAATGGCCGACCGGTCATGCCAACTAATATTTGTTACAGTAACCTCTACTTTACTTGTGGCATGGGATTCCATCATCATGTTTATACATCTGTAGTACAAATAGAAGAAAAGTCGGGTAACCTTCATATTTACCCGATATGTTATAGTAATATGAAGATAATCAATTTTCCTTTCATTTATAGTCTCAATATGCCAACCACTTTGGCTAATAAATTTGAAACTCAAAAAGTTTTTTTTGAGACTTACAACAATATCAATGTCAAGAATAATTTCATTCATCCGGAGTAACAAATTAGCTCTTCCGGAGCTCTTAATTAATTTTGTACTACAAAATCCTTTGGCACGCCATCCATATGGTGAATGTCTTCTTCACGAAAAAAGTTATATCATAATAATTGTCATGGTCAAAATCTGTCACGATCCAATTTTTCCTCCGTTGGGTATCGTGATGGCACCTAGTCTTACGGACTAGGTAAGCCTAATATTTTTTTAATAACAACAATAGTAAAAGAAAATCTAACAGTCTCGATATAGAAATCCTTACAAAATTTACAATTTTCCCCAAAATCGGTAATACAAGTCATAAGCTCTATAGAGTTAACTACAACTTCCAAATACAACTGTTTGGAAATGAGTAAGAACAGTTGAATACAAGTAGGAAGGTGACTCCAAAGTCTGCGAATGTAGCATCAGGTTTACCTTGAGCCCCTCGGCAATGATCTTCACCACAACTAACAATCAATACCTGGATCTGCACAAAAAAATATACAGAAGTGTAGTATGAACACATCACAACGGTGCTCAGTAAGTATCAAGACTAACCTCGGTGAAGTAGTGACGAGGAGTAGTCGAGACACCCACTGATCTAATAAACTAAACATGCATAAGTATAGAAATAATGGAACATAACATCTATCTAATATCTACACGATATGGCTAACAACATAACAATTACAATAAGGAAGGAAAAATAGCAAACAACAACGGAACACCATAATAGTACACAGAAGAATGAACGGGAACACATCCCAATTACGAAATTTAAAATACAGAAAAAACAAGTAGTAACTCAGCACTGGAATAGTTCCCACATCAGGCTTAGCCACAACTCCAATAGATTAGTCAAAAAAATCTTCAAATGTAAATGTTAGCCCGTAAGTTTTATACTGGAAACTTTAAAAATACAATCCTTTCCATTCTTTTGAAATAAACTTCCTTCAAATATAAACTTTTCAAATAGATATCCTTCAAACGTAGTTATTTCAAATAATATCTTTCAAACATAGTTTCTTCAAAATAAATGCTTTTTAAATATGCTTTTCAAATAATGTCTTTCAAACATAGTTCCTTCAAGATAAATGCTTTTCAAATATGTATATTTTTCAAGTAAGTATCCTTCGAGTATAGGTTACCCTATGACACCTAAGCCTAGAAGATTTAACAGCTCCGAACACAAATATATCAACAGGGAAAATCCATCGGGATCCCGTCCCGTAGTTCCGAATTTATTATGCAATATAGGGGGATCTCTCGGAATACGTCCGTAGTTGCAATCTAAATATGCGGTGCAACCAACAAAGACAACAATTATAGCACGATAGAAAAACTCGTACATAACCACTTCAATTACAAAGCAACAAATGACATTAATACAAAGTACGACAGGTAAATCAATATAAGGGCTTTAAATCAAAAGGAAATAGTAGAACTCGTTCACAAGGAATAATCACGGTAAATAACTCTAAGTGTAAGGAAAACAGCTTAACCAGGGAAAAACAAGACATAACAACGAATTCACAATATTCAAGTCAAAAATAAGAAGCCAACACAAGTCAAATAATCCCAAATAAAGGCAAGTCAAATAAGATATAGGTTATCTAATCCCTTTTTTTTTAGGTTGAGCAATTTCGAGGAATATTCGACAATCCAAGTAAGGGTAAGCAGCAAAAGATAATCATAACTCCAATTAAGACTAACAATTATAAGACGAGATAATAATAATTTTAATTAAAGATAAGCAGTTATGAGAATATAGCATGACGATAGAAGAGATGAAATCTTTGGTTAAGTCGAATAAGGGTCAAACAGACAGTAAGAGTAAATCCTAAAGCAATTATCTCTAATCAAAGCATGTAGAGGTGAAACTAGCAAATAGGAATTCAAGGGTATCAAGAACACTTTCATATACGGTGAATATAAGGACATAAGAACCCTAAAAGGACAACTTTCCATAAATAAGTCTGCGCACGCACTCGTCACCTCGCGTACACAGACTACAATCAACATAGATGACTCAAATACTAAGGGGTAGTTCCCCCACACAAAGTTAGGCAAGATACTTACCTCAATGATGACAAACCAGATGAAAATCTACTCCGTAATTCCCTTGCCGCTTGACTTGGCCACAAATCGCCCCAAATCTATCCAAAATCAGTATCATATCGTTAATATACGCTATAGGAACGAAGCCCACATAAAAATCTTTGAATTATATCACAAATCCTAAAATTGGCCAAATCCGACCCCCGGAACCACGTCTCGGAACCAAAAAAAATTATAAACCTAGAAACTTCATTTCCTCACGAGTCCATACATACTAAATTTACCAAAATCCAACCTCGTTTGACCCCTAAATTCCTCAAATTACACTCTCCAATTTCAAGCCCTAATTTCCCAAATTTTCACTCCTAAATTCAACAGTTTTCGTGCTTAATCAACTGAAATTCACCATAGACACGAGTTTTAAGTTCAAAAAACATTACCTCAACGAGTCTCCCCTTGAATCCCTCTTCCAAACCCTCCAAAAGCTCCAAAAACTAGATGAAAAATGGTGAAGAATAGCCAAAATTCGTGAGGAGTCCTTTATATACTTCTGCCAAGGCATTTCTGCATCTGCGGCCAATTAGCGCACATGCGATCTCCGCATCTGCGGAAAAATATCCGTTTATGTGATTTTTCATTAAATTCCAGCCTTCGCACATGTGGTCGCATAAGCGCATTTACGGTCATCGCAGATGCGGGGACCAAACCGCACCTGCGGAAACTCTGCGCACCTGTGCTCATATTTCGCACCTACGGAGCTCGCACCTGCGGTTCCCAGTCCGCAGGTGTGGCCACACCAGAACAGCAGCACCAACTGCATTTTCCAACTTCAAACTTCCCGTTAACCATCCGAAATCATCCCGAGCCCCTCAGGACCGCAACCAATTACACCAATAGGTCACATATCATTACACGAACTTAGTCGAACCTTCGGAACGACCAAAATAACACCAAAACACCGAATTAACCCCGAATTTAAGCCTGAGGATTTCTAAACTTCCAAAATTCGCCAACGATTCCGAAACCAGCCAAACCACGTCCAAATGACCTAAAATTTTGCACACACGTCACAAATGATGCTATGAACCTATTCCAACTTCTGAAATTTCATTCCGACCCCAATATCACATTTTCCACTGCCGACCGGAAATCGTCAAATTTTTAATTTCTCCAATTCAAGCGTAAATCTACTACGGACCTCCAAAATGCATTCCGGACATGCTCCTAAGCCAAAAATCACCATATGAAGCTGCTGACATCATCCATAATTCGTCCAGGATCCGTTTACACAAAAAAATCAAATTCCTGTCAAAATTCACCGCTTAAGCTTTCAAAACAAAAATCCTTCTTCCAATTCGACTCTGAATCATCCGGTAACTGAGTTCAATTATACACGCAGGTCGATATACGCAATGCGAAGCTGTTCAATACATTATGCCACCGAACATAACTTAAATTCTCAAAACGACCGGTCGGATCGTTACAAAATCATCATAAAAAAAAGTCATTTCTTGCCTTAACTTTGCCTTTAATAGCCTGTTATAAGGAATGATAAAATATTTTTGGCGTACCACATATACGCGATCAATGACATAGTCATGTAACCACATTGTAAAATTTATTATCTTATTTCTCTCAAACCTCATTTATAGGTGAGTTGTGGTATTTATCCAATCATACATAAACACGTTATTATGTATAATCTTTATCACATGGAGTATATATTTTCACATTCACTTTTAGGAATGAGTCTGAATTTATAATGTTTATCACAAATCACATTTTCAAGTTATGGACTATAATCATGTGAGTGTGTCTCGTATTAACAGACCACAACGATACATATTTTCTTCACATTTAAAGGATTATTTTGAGAACCATTATTGTTCTCCTTTTTACAATTATCATAATAATGACTATTATTATTTTGGTCTTTGGCACGCCCACGTTCATTGGTCAACCACTTGTCTTCATTTAGATTTGTTATGCACCGCAATCACATTCACTTCAAGAATGGAGCAAATCAAGTGTGACAAACTTCATGCTTTTTCATGAAAAATCTATTATTTTACTTTAGTCATCATTATATCATCAATATGGTGCATTGGGACTCAAACTCGATTCCTTACCATATAAAAGCATGTGTTGTTCATAATGAGTTGGGAGTCGAATCCAACTCTTACAATCATAGAGCATCATGAGTCAAAATCTGATGTCTTACCCTCATGGTGAGTTTGGACTTAATACCCACCGTCTTATCCTTAACCTTTGGCATAATAGGTCATAGTGCATCACCCTTGTACCTTTAATCATGGGGAGCCTTAGATAACACTACAACGAAGGTCACAACAAATATGAATAACAACGTAAGTTACTTGCGTTTAATCTACTTACTATCATTTTTTTTCTTTTTATGAAAACCAAATTTCTAGTCTAATGCCCCGCATCACTGTATATTTTTCATCAATTGCCAAAAAGTGACTGTCCACAGACAAGTATAATACATAGACAAATCAAAAGATTGGATATGGTTCTTCTTGATTCAACCAGCTCATTTTCCTGCACAAATAATATTATATTTTGTGTAATATGAACAATACCAAAAATCTTAAATTTCAAATATTAAAATGAGAATTTATAGGAAGAATGAAAAAAATACTCTCTGGACAATTGAAGCAAATTGATTCACATATGAAATACTCAAGCTTCCACTGACAACGTAACTGATTCTAGGTAGTCAACATTTTTGTAGTTCAACCATAGACTTGGATGTCTTCGTACTTTAAGATGATAATTGAAATAAAATTAGAGCTTCGTGTTGATAATGTGTTAAGAAATGTAGCTCAAAGTAACAATAGAAAACAAGAAGATAAGTATAATAAGAGAAGAACAGATAACTTTCTTATTTCATCAAATGTTCAAGTGTATACAATGTGATGCCCAAACCCTCTATCTATAGGATGACATTGAGGTAATACAAAGGGATGTCATGAACATGGTATTAACTATTGAGAACATTGGGAAGATCATGAGAGGTTATAGAGATGTGGGAGTTACAATTATAATTGTGAGAAGTAGTGGGGATTATCTATATAATGGAGAAGAGTAGTGAGAGTTATATTTGATTAGTGGACATCCATATAATATGTATTTTATAACAATTTTTTATTTAAAATAATTTTAAAACCCCAACTTTGTTGGAGCTTTGTCCTAAAAATCTATACTTGGCGTCTTATGGTTATACCATTTGACATCATATAATTATTTATTTCTCTTTTTGTGTGCGTCTCTATGTGTGCGCGCGCGCGCCCTCAAACCTACTATCCAACGACATGGAAGACTTAGCATTGCATGTGTTTATAAAGACTACTATATTAGAAAGAAACTACTCTCCAATTTAAATTGAAAATTTTTATGTCTTAATTTTAGTTTTTGTCTTAACAATTCCACTTGACTTCTTGTATTTTCATTTAAAATGGAAGTTATTTTTTTCTTTATTTTCATTTTTTTCCTTTTAAAAGAATTTAAAACTCAACTTGAAACTACTCCTCAATTTGAATGGGTATTTCTTTTATTTATATATTTTCGTTTTTTGTTATAGCTAATTTTATTTTCCATTTGTTTTTTTATTTTAATATATTTTTAAAACTCCAACTTGAAACTACTCCCCAATTTGAATAGGTAATTCTTTTTTGTTTTTTATAGCTAATTATAAAATATCTATCTTTATTTCAAATAGAGTAACCAATTAATTCAAAGTTTAAAATTCAAAAGATATTTTAGTTAGTAAGGTAATATTTTTCTTAAAACTCCAACTTGAAACCACTCCAAAATTTGATTTGGTAATTTTTTATTTTTTTTATTTTATTTTTTATTTAAAATAATTTTAAACACCAACTTTGTTGGAGCTTTGTCCTAAAAGTCTATACTTGGCGTCTTATGGTTATACCACTTGGCATCATATAATTATTTACTTCTCTTTGTGTGTGTGTGTGTGTGTGTATATATGTATAATATATAATATATAAAGACTATTATATTAGAAAGAAATTACTCTACAATTTAAACGGAATTTTTTTATTTCTTAATTTCAGTTTTTTTATTTTAAACCTCCAAATTGAAATCACACTCCAATTTGAATTGATAATTTTTATTTCTTTATTTTCATTTTTTATTATAAAATAATTTAAAACTCCAACTTGAAACTATTCCCCAAATTGAATAGGTGGTTTTTATTATTATTATTATTATTATTATTATTATTATTATTATTATTATTATTATTATTATTATTATTATTATTATTATTATTATTATTATTATTATTATTATTATTATTATTATTATTATTATTATTANTAATATTTTCGTTTTTTGTTGTAGCTAATTTAATTTTTTCTTGTTTTCTTTTTTTAATTTTAAAATAACTTTAAAACTCCAACTTGAAGCTACTCCCCAACTTGAATGAGTAGTTATTTTTTTTTAATATTTTTTATTTAATATAGCTAATTATAAGATATCTATATTTATTAATTCAAATAGAGTAACCAATTAATTCAAAATTTAAAATAGTATTTAGTTAAAAAGGTAGTTTATTTTGTCTTAATAATGCCACTTGATTTTTTGTAGTTATGCCATTTGTCTTAATAATATACTTTTGCCTATATATATATATGCATAAATGTATAAGCATAACGGTCATGATATTATTCGTTTTAGGCATAAAGCGGCATAGTTTTGGCACGACGATCTAAGACTTGGTTAACATATTTTTCGCTGCAGAATTGGTTTAGAGAGTTATGATATGGTGGGAGCAATTAGGATTTATTACATTATGATAAATATAAGAAATGTAGAAGAAAAATGGAGAAAACAGCGAGGCCATTGAGTGGGGAACATTGAAATTGCATTAAGGTGTTAAGGCTAATAAGGAAAAGTTAAAAGGCACTGAGTATTAGTTTTAGTGGATGCTTTATTTGAGGCCTTCAATAGGGACATAACCACAAACCCAAATGTGTTGATGAAAATAAAAATAGTGAGAGCACTTTTATTATAATAATATAGTCAATTAAATATATCCACACATACATATGCAACTGCTTTAATTTTGGTGGGTGGATCTATTTATAAATTACCCAATAATTTGAGAACATAATTGTACTACCTTGAAATAACTTCTGAGCTTCATGATTTTCATGTATTACCTAGCAATTTAAATCATTGTATATTTAGGACATATCAGTACATTTTAACAGAAATTACCTTATAGTTTGGGTTTTTATATAAATAACTTCATTTCAACATAAGGGTTCATATATTACTTATATATTACAAACTATGCCATGGTAATTTTGCAGTTTAGTTAATTAATCAAATAAAGCTTAAATTAAGATTTGAACTATAGTGAAATGGGGCCCCACCTTTGAATCTTTGACCAATTGTTTGGAGTATATATGGATTTAGTGAATCATAAGCCACATACAATCTAATAATGAACCATTCTCCAATTAAACTTTTGTTTTAACAAAGCACAGATATAGAAACCATAAAATAATTTCTTTTATAAAAAGTATTGCACACAGTGTAAGCACTAATATTGCTGAAGTCACACAATTAGTTAAAGCATATATTATACATAGAAAATTCTTGTCTGTCCCAACTGAAATGTAATGTTGCAAAAGGTCAACACAATTAGTAGTTGTAATAATATGAAATGTGTAGCAAAGTTTGGGCTGTTTTGGTTCATTTGCTGAAAAAGAGTAGTATTTAAAATTGAACTTGGATTTTTTTTGGAAAAATGACATTGTATAGTCGCTCTAAATAAAATAGCTGAAAAAATATATATTTTTTGTAAATATATACATTATGTATGTTATATACAAAAATTATTTAAATTTTTTATATTTTTTCGGCTACTAAATATAAGTAGTTTCTGGTGCGAGCTAAAAGCGGAAAAAAACCAAAATATTTTTTGTAAAAGTAAAAGTAGTGCATGAAATGAATTTCAATTGAAAAAATAATAAAATTTGTGAGTAGAGAACATCATTTTCAATTGATCAACTAAGCATCATGTTCAAAACAATATTCCAATAAATTAATACATAAAAAGGGAACTATTAATCTTTATGTTTTGTAGCTAATTATTTTGTAAATCCTTCAAAAGAAAACGGAAACATTTTGAAAAAGAAGAACTCCATCAAATGAAAACGAATCGTCTTTTTATCTTTTCGGCAAAATACAAAATTAGTCGGTCGACCCAAATTATATATGTGTGTATAATTGAAAAGAATGGACTTTATCTTTTCGGCGAAATACAAAAATAGCCGGTCATATATATATATATATATTGTATCGATTATTATTTTTTTGGAGCGGCTAAAAATATATATTTTTCTATTTTCTTCTCTTGAAATGGGATGGACGCACTTCGAAATTTGTCTGTTAAGAAACAGATTAGACTGGGCCAAGCCCATTTATAGTGGGCCACTGCATAGAGCGGGAGCTATTCGTTGCTCTGTGAAACCAGTCTCACGCAGTCCACACCACTTTAGGGATCAAGCAGCCCATGCCTTAACTTGGACCACGTGACCCAACCCTGTGCTTGGATAGGGCAGCCCAGGATTTAGCCCATCAAGCCCAACCTTCAGAAACAGCCCAACATTCCACCACTGTGGGAGATTGTACATTTCACTAGAAGCAATTTATTTGTACAAGTGCTCTGTTTATTTTCTCTCAAATTAAGTAATGCTAAAAGGCAACTATGTATATGATGCAGGAAATACTTCTATCACAATATATATTATAATAATTACACCATTATTATCTAAGGAGGCATTAAGACTTTTGTTTACCCTAAAAACGGATAACAATTGAATTTATATGTGGTTTTAAGGATACGTAATATAACTCGGCACAAATCGAGTAGCTTTGGCCCTCGAGTTCGATCACCCTCGAACCAAGCGAAGATTCAACTGATATAAGAACAGAGTAAAAAGATATTGAAAACTAGAAAAAAAAAGGCAGTGTATTGCTTAAATGTGATGTCTCTTACAAATGATAAGACCCCCTTTAATAGAAGGGGAGTCCTACTCTTGATACAACTCTAAATACAATAAGAAATCTCATGATTGGCTAATTAATCGGCCTTTCCTTGATTCTTACCGGGATTTTCACCGCGATTCTCGCCCGATTGCCAATATTTCGGCTTTTCGTTATTTGGCTCAGTAAGCTTCCCTCGATCTGTTTCTGGGTCACGGGCTCGACAATCTAACTTCGCACCATGGTTCGATATAACACGAGATTGAACCTTGACCTATCATGTTCCTGTCTCGATTAGTCATACGAAGGGCAAGCCCAATTTTAACTGTATACAAGTTTATCTAGTGTGGAATATTAGGGGAAAAATATTTTTGTTGTAGTACATTATCGGAACGCATTAAAGGACCAAATTTTATTTATATTTTCCAAATTTTGATGTTCATGACATATTAACATAGCTAATGGTTTGGTATATATTACATCTGTTCCAAAACGATTGTCTTAGTTTAACTTGACACAAACTTTAATAAAGAAGAAAAATAATTATATATATTGTGATTTTGAGCCCGTTTGGAGTAGTTTAAAAGAAAAAGGGTTTTAAGCCGAAATAACTTTAAAGCCAAAAAAAAACAACAAAGTTGGGTTGCTTAGATTATTGCTTTTGGGTTATTTAAGCCGTTTTAAATTTATTTTAAGTACTTTTTAACTTTGTCAAACACTGAAAAAAAATTAAAAAGAGCTTAAAAACTAATTTGACCAACTTAAAAGCCAATCCAAACACCATATTAATACACAAATTTCAACTATTAAGCTTCTTTCAAATGTCAACTGTTACTGAATTTCATGATTTACATTATCAGTGTTCAAAATTCGGTAGTGCATTTCATTTTATTTTTTATTTGACTCAAATCAAATAGTATATTGTTAGAACGTAAAACCATAAGCAAATGGTAAATCACTCCCACCAAAGATGTGGTGCAACAGATGAAGCTGCTCCTCGCATAATTAGAAGTTTTGAATTCGAGTCCTGGATATAAAAAACATCGTTAGTAAGGAGCGTTATCCTCCAAATAAGGCCCACCCAATACGGATTCGAATATAGCCGGATTCATTGAATATCGGGTGAAAACAAAAAAAAGGGTATAGCACTTGATCAGAACCAATTAAGTGGGCGTTTGGACATAGAGTTGTAAAAATCCAAAAAAAAAGTAAATTTTTTTGTAAATGAAAATGGTATTAGAAAATTAAAGTTGTGTTTGGACATGAATATTATTTTGGATTATTTTTAAAGTTTTATGAGTGAAAATTTCGAAAAATAACTTTTATGAAATTTTTAAAATTTTCGAAAAATTCTAAAATTCGTAATTGTATGGCATTTTTTATGTCCAAACGGGCTCTAATTTCTATTACTTGGTGCTCAAGGGGAAGGAAAAAAAAAGAAGAAAAAACTCAAAGTAAAGACTAAAGACTCAACATTAGCTGACACCACTCACTCACCATTCTCCTTCATCAGCTTCGAATCGTTGCTTTTCTCCGATCTAATCCCGCCGGCGAAATCGAGCTGTAAGTTTCGTC
This sequence comes from Nicotiana paniculata, assembly GCA_005239505.1. NCBI lineage: Eukaryota > Viridiplantae > Streptophyta > Magnoliopsida > Solanales > Solanaceae > Nicotiana > Nicotiana paniculata. The sequence continues at coordinate 39,697 of ML315766.1, forward strand.
ATTTTCACTCAAAATTTCATCTTTCTCTCAACAAAAACCCTAATCCCTTTAATTCAGTATTTTGAAGTGCTAAAAAGAAGAGGCAGCTTTCTGGGTCTTTAATCTAGAAACAAGAAGCATAACCTCATTATTATTCAAATCAAAGTGCACAGGTTTAAACTGCCAAATTATCTAATGCATAAGATTTTGTAGTACTTCTTTTAGCATGTACAATGATCAATTGCACACTCAGTTTCCTGTTCTTGATTTATTGTCAATAAAAAGAGTTAATTAGCAGCATGTTGTATGTGGGTTAGACAAAAGTTTGGTATTTAGGTGGACAAAGGGTAGAGCCGTAGAGGGTCGGACCCATTGTCTATCGAGTTTTGAACCATGTGCCACTGGCTCTCAATGATTTCGGGGTTATAAAGAAAAAAAAAGGAGTTAATCTGCTACATTTAATTTCATTTTTGATTGTTTTGGTAACTCTGCTTCTAATAGCTTCAATTGTGAGAGTCATCTTATTTTGTTCCTAGAATCTACCTGTAAATTAAATGAACAATTTTAAATTCATAAATGATGAAATTCTTAATTTTCGTCATTTATGAATTTAAAGTTATCTTTATATTGTTCATTTGATTATGTAGATTCTAGGAAACAAACAGACAAATACACTGAGAAAAATAACTGTTGATAGGAGTGAAGTAAACGAGAAGCCAAAATTGAGTTGAACACAGAGTCCTAGTACTCAGTTAGCATAAGATCCTATTTTTATTCTACCTTTTTCTTGGATCATTTTGTGCCAACTGTTCAAGTGTGCGCTTCATCTAAGTTGCATCGCTTGCATTTTTCCATCTCTTTGTGCAAGAGGTTGCTTTTATTAACGCTGCTTATGGAGTGTGCAGGCATGATAACAGCTTATGGAGTTATGAGGTGTACTTATCTGCCTTTGAGTATTCCTTATAAATTTTCTCGGAACTATTTTTAAAGAAATGTGTTCTATGGGAAGACATTTGAGTATGCTTTTTATTTTGCTCTCCATTTCATAATGGCTGCAAAATTGCTAGACCTACTAGTCTGCTTTTGACGATAATAAGTACTCAAGTTTGTGACATTTTATCATAGAGAAGATGAAAAGACAATTAGACCACCAGATGTGAATGTGTAAATTTCAAGTTATCTAGAACTATGTTGGTCGTACTCTCCGAAAATGGTGTTGGACCCTCCTAAAGTATTGCATTTTTGGAGGATCCGACACTGTTGCGGCAGCTATTTTGGAGAGTCAGTGCAACATAATCTAGAATACTCATAAACATCCACTATTACAACAACACCAACAACATACCCAGTATTATCCCACACTGTGGGGTCTGGGGAGGGTAGTGTGTACGCAGACCTTACCCCTATCTCGTGAGGATAAAGAGGCTGTTTCCAATAGACCCTCAGCTCAGGTCCACTTTATGTGAATATTTTGCTAATTCAGTGAGGTTTTGTTTATTTCTTAAGAAAGGTTTTGACGTATTAAAATGCTGTTGCAATTAAGCTTTTCATCTTGATGACCTTATTAAAGTGGTGTAGTTTGCCTTCATTTTGGGTTTATGGTTTCCTTTTGCGATGAAAACGGTCAGTGAGTTTTTGCTAAGATAGAGCTTATATCCCTTTTTAATCAGATGGAGAATGCAAATGGCTCGGTTCCTGACATCCCAATACAGGAGCTTAATGAGAAAGAAAATGCTGATTCTGTTGAAAATTTCAGCCAACGTGTTGATGAAATGGTTGGGAAGGTTGATCAGGTACATCGGTGCTGAGGCAAATTGTAGACTTAATTGTTATAACTAGTTTGTTCAAACATTCTTTGAAATTGCTGTTCACTATTCTTCTTTATGCTGTATGCACATTGTTGTTTTGTCCTATCTTGTTAATATGTGATTTCTAGCATATTCTTAGTGTGTTATCTGTATGATAAATCACTGGTAAATCAAAAACATGTTATTTCTATGTTCTTTTTATTTTTATAATATTGGCCTGAGATGAATTTAAATGGGAGAAACATCTCCAAGGAAGCCAAACCACATTAGACAGATAATTCAGTGCACAAGGCTTGAATTCTTTCCTTGGGGGGAGGGGGATTTATGAAGATGTGAGAATGACAGAGTTTACACCATAATCTGTTACCATTGAATTACGCGTGGCACCATAGGATTTTTGTTTTTTAAGTTTAGTTCATGGAAAGGTGCTTGATAAGATAAAGTAAAGCAAACACCGACGAAAGATGATCAGGGAAAAGAAAAAACGACTAAGTATGGACCATGCTAGCAAAAGTTTTCAGAATTCTCCAATCTAATCCTTTTCTCTCTTGCTTGATCCTTGTGGTTCTTACCCTGCTCAGTCAAGGTGCTAGTAGAATGAGATTTCACCTCTTGAGGTGAGGCTTGCCCTTTTCCAGTTAATTTCTGAGTGATAATGGGACCGGGTTTTATTACTAGTTGAAGGTAAAATAAATATGTGATGCAAAAAAAAAAAAAAAAAAAAGGAAGAAAGAGGGGAAGAAAAAAGCCATGGATTGAGAGAGTTTCAAATTGTGGCTTTCGCCATCTTCTGTAACGAATGTGAAAAGAAGTTGGACATTTGGAGAATTGAGCTCTTCTTAGTTATTTGGTTTGATGTAAGCTGCAACCTGGACAAACCACATCATCCATCTTCCCTCGTAAATGTCTTATTTGGGCTGGGTTTAGGAGAGAAAGTTATTAACAGCTAGGATATGATTGCATCTCTATTTGTAGGATTGAGGCTCATAAAACCTTTTCTTTCCCGTTTTTCTTCTAATTGGCAGGGAAGGATAGTGCCATTTCCTGCCCAGCATTTCCTCACCATTGGATATGTTCTGATGATACTCTGTTATTCTTCAATCCAATTGATACTCTTGTTGGTTGTTTCTTATACTTAATGCTGTATTTTAGGTGTATTAATGTTCAGTTTGCTAGCTTGCAGTTTCTTATGCTTTTCTGTAGCAAAGCAGCCTATTGCTCACTTCATGTTTTTTCATAAATGATCTCCTCATAGCTTCACTCTTAATGCTCTTAGCAAATCATTTCTGTTTGAAAGATTTTACTTCAAACATTTCCTCACCATTGGATATGTTCTTTCCCTTTTCTCTTCTAGATGGCAGGGAAGGTTAGTTGCTGCTTCCTGCCCAGGCATTCCCTTACCATTGGATATGCTCTAATGATACTTTGTTATACTTAAATCCAATTGATACTCTTTTTGGTTCCTTCTTACGCTTGATACTCTATTTTAGGTGTAATGATTTAGCTTGCCTGCTTGCAATTCTTATGCTTGCCTGTGGCAAAGCTGCCTATTGCTCATTTCAAATTTTTTCATAAACGATCTCATAGCTTCATGCTCTTAGCAAATCATTTCTGTTTGAAAGCTTTTGCTTCATACTAGTTCATAAAACAGACAGTAAGATGTTATTTTCTCTCGGTATTGTTACTCTCACTAGACTTTACCAGCACAAAAACTGTATATTATCCAGCATTTGCAATAAAAAAGTATAATATCGTTCAGCATCTATGTTGCTGTCTTGCTGATAGCTCATGTATTTCTGCCATGTTTTCATTTGGAATACAATTGCTCTTAAATGTAATCTGGTAACAAGCTTGTTACATCAACAGCTTGAGCACAGACTGAATGATGTTGAGCATTTCTATTCCAATACTAGTAAAAAGCAATCAAACACGCCAAAAGGTAGCTCTATTCTGAAAGACAAAGAGAAACAGATTTCTAGCTTTAAAAGGCGGCAGCAGGATGCATCACGTAGAGAAGCAGCTGGTGCCAGGAGAATGCAAGAACTTGTGCGCCAATTCGGCACTATATTACGTCAGGTAGCTTATTGTGTTCCAAGTGTCCCGACACCTTTTTTTCTGCGTAAAGCTGGTATGCTGCTAAAACAGTAATTTTTGTAACCTTTAAACTTCTACAACCGTTAATTATGAAATCTTTTTGTATTCTGAAGCAAAACAGCAAGACAATGTGACAAAAGTTTTGGGAAAATAGTGGTACTCGCAGAATGGAGTGTTATTCTGATAAACATTGAAGCTCCAGATAAGGATGCGTTATAGCTACTTAATAAAATCACTATTGTTACTCAATGGAATTTGCTGAGGCCTGTGCATTAAAGAGATGTCAATATGCTTAAGTTTTAAGCAAGTGTTTTTTGTCATTGTGATTTCCTGTTGGCTGTAAAAGTATACTCAGTTTTGACATACCTAACATCATTTACTCATTTTTGGTACCAATGCTGTTATACTCTTCTTACTTTCTTGACGGAGGTACATACCATTGTATGTGTCCTGCTGTTGATTTTGCGTTCTCTCCCTGTCTCACCTTAATGAGTAAGTTCACTGATTTACCAATTAAAAGAGGAAGTCAGTTGTAACCATCTATCTATGTAACCATCTTTATTTTATTTCTTTTTACCGTAGGATATAATGGTAAAAGAAAAGAAGGGTAGGGTATCTGAACATATTATGGTGGTGCACCATGTTTACGAGCGAATGTAGTTATTATTTACTCTAGTTAATTTATTTCTACTCATTGCTTAATCTATTTGTCAGATCACTCAGCACAAGTGGGCAGAACCTTTTATGGAACCTGTGGATGTTGAGGGTCTTGGATTGCATGATTACTTTGAGGTAAAGGTTTTGAATTTTCTTTTAAGAAGAAAGGTTTTGAATTTTCTTGTCGGTGTACTTATTGTATCTATGATGTCCTTAGGAATCCTATGCTCATTTTATTTCTGCTAATACATTGTTCGGTTTTCTAGGTTATTGAGAAGCCCATGGACTTCAGTACTATCAAAAGGAAAATGGAAGCAAAGGATGGTTCTGGCTATAAGCATGTCCGGGAGATATGTGCAGACGTTAGGCTAATATTTAAGAATGCAATGAAATACAATGAGGAAAGGCATGACGTTCATGTAATGGCCAAAACCTTATTGGGCAAATTTGAAGAGAAGTGGTTGCAGCTTTTGCCAAAAGTTGATGAAGAGGTACAACCCATATCCATGTATTGTCTATGGTGTTTGTCTTTTATTTAGTATCTCATGCAAATTGGTAAGATAATTGAATCATTTTCTTGTAGGCTGTTGAATATGCTTATGTGATTAGAATATTAATTGGATTTATAAGTAAATGATTGAGACATTGATATATAGAACAACTGCTCATAGGAAAAACGGCGAAAGGAAGAGGAAGCGGAAGTCCAGCAGGATATGCAGCTCGCTCAGGAGGCTGCTCATGCCAAAATGGCTAAAGATTTGAGTATTGAGGTAGTTAAAGCTCAGTGTCCTTCACACGACAAAAAAGTTTAGTCATATTGGCCTGACTGTTTTTTGATCTTCCTCTTCACACGTACTTATTAAATGTAACCCGCTACCGCCATAGAAAATAACTTAGACTTATCTTTTGTATTCCAGCTTGATGAGGTGGACATGCAACTAGAAGAACTCAGGGAAATGGTGCTTCAGAAATGCAGGTTAGAACCTTAACAAATAACTCTCTTCAGTTAAGCTGTGCATTTATTAATTCCAAAGTAGCTGATTGGTTGTATAAATATACCTTATACTCTAGTCCTTCCTTTCATTGGATGGGGTTACCAGATAAGTTTTCAGGCTGGATTCAATAAAATTACCTAAAATGTTCCATGCATTTATATATTTTTTCCAGACGTTTCTATGGTATGAACTTTTTCCGTGTTGAGCGAAGGGTGTCTTTTCAAGAAAATCCCCCTAACATATGGTGCTAGTAATAGGTGAAAACCCCATGACCACGAATACAAGTGTGCCAATATGGTCAGACACTGGAAATAAATATAATGAGAACACTAAATGTGGCCGAGTTCTAGAAGGAAGACGGAAAACAAATGAATTTTACGAGTCTTGTGCCTGGATAAGAGGGAGGAGAGCAGTTGTCCTGTTAATAAGTTAAGTAACATTAAGAACAAACAGTTCGAAATTGGAAAAAAACTACCATATGACCCTTTTCCAATAGTAAAGTAAGATGGATGTGTCGCTGGAAAATTAAAGGCAATAGTAATTGGGCCTGCTCATGACAGGGTATTGACAGTGAAGCTTTTCTTTTTCCCTCCAGGTTCTGGTCTGGTTCCTTGCGTGGAGGGTAAAATTAGTATGCTGGACATTCATTGTGTGATTTGGTGTGCAATTCTGTATTCTGGAACTTAATAATAATATGAATGACCTTTTCTCCATGTTTTTTTATAAATTCTAAAACCGAACAGTTGAAGTCAGATAATCAGATAAACTTAGGATCAACAGCTAGATGCTAACATAGTAAGTGAACAAGAAATGCTCCAAGTACGATTTGGGCCATAATACATATGTTTATGTGATACATTAGTCTGTACACTTCTTGTCCTGGTTCAACAAGGTCAGGCATGAAATTTGGCTCATCGCTAACAAATCATTTAGATGTGTATTGTGCATGTGTTTTCTTTGTTTCTGTAGTTATTATGTTATTCGATTTTAGGTTTACTGCAGTATTTGTCGCTAAGTTTCTCATAAATATTTCAGAAAGATGTCAACTGAAGACAAGAAAAAACTTGGGAATGGGCTCACAAGGCTGTCTCCTGAAGATCTTAATAAGGCACTGTTGATTGTGGCACAGAGTGATCCTACTTTCCAAGCGACAGCATCAGAAGTGGAGCTTGACATGAATGCTCAGGTCATCATTATCGGTCATGATCATTCATTTCTAGTTCTTAATCTACTCTTACTTTACATGACATGAGTATTTTACCTTTATGCAGAGCGAGTCCACATTATGGAAGTTGAAATTCTTCGTACAGGACGTGCTACATGCACAAGGAAAGAGCCCAGCGAGCATTGTACCAAACAACATCAATAACAATAATCTCCTAAACAACAACAAACGCAGACGAGAAATTTGCGATGCACTCGCCAAATCTTCCCAAAAAAGGAGTAAAAAGCCATCCTGATTTGTCATAACCAACATCTTGTGGTCACTTTTGGAGGTGTAAATGTTGAGTCGTTGGGGACGTGACAAACCATTTATCCTCAACGTTGTTAATACCTCGGAAAGGACAAGAATAGTCATTGTAATAAGTAGGTTTTTGTATAGGAAATTCCTTATGGTTATATCTTTACTGGAAGCCAGCAATTGCAGATATACATAGCAATAGTGCATTAACAGGTTGTCCTTCAATGCTTGGTTAAAGATCATTTACAGAGAACTGATTGGTCAACCAGTCGTAGTCCTCCAATATCATCTCGAAAGCAGGTTTATAAGAAATAGCTTATGCCACTCGTATTGTCCTGAATTGTCACAAGAGGCTTGGTCTTTGAGCAAGCATTCAAGTTGACGATCGGGTTTATGATACTTTTTCATTTATTGTGTTCTTTTCTATTTAAGGAAAGGAATATGCTAAACAACCCAGGCCTACATTCTAAGCCTGTAGTGGAATTTTGTGCTTGTTTTACCCGCAAGTTATTAGTATCACATTCTCCTTCCGTCATAGTTGAAGGCCTAATTATCAAAACTATAGTTGCATGTTTTTGTGTTTAAATCAAATGCGTAAAATATTTTATTTTCAGTGAGATCATCTTATTTCAGCATTGGTCAACATTAGAGGTAACACTACAAGCAAATGCTGGTACTTGACGTTGGGACAAGTATGGATATTACCGGAACCAATTCTATGTTATAATATGTGTTCTCTATAATAACACTTCACTCATCCAAAAATAGCTGTTATAGAGAGGTTTGACTGTATATGGTTTATGTCTCGTGAATATTCTGTTAATAACTGCTTTAGCTCAAGTGATGGAGGGCCAAGCTTTAAGTTTGACTTTTGCTTCAAACTGTGCTTTGCAAGACTGGACCCACCCTCATAAGTATATTTTGTACCAATCTCTGGTAAGGATAGACTAGTTTTTACATTCCAATATAAAATCTATATATATCTCATGTAAACTTTTATATAATTAATGAGAATTACAGTTTGTTACATGGTATCAGAGCGCTTAGGTTCCTTCTGTATGTTCTCTTTCCAGCTTCATGTCATCATCGTCATCTCAATCTAGTTCTTCAACCTCTAGTGTTATGGCTGTATCTTCCTCTCTTTCAGTTTCATCCAAATCTGCAATATCTCTCTCTAACATAAATTTTTTTGTTCTCGCTAGTTGTTCTTGATTACACCAACTACATTCTATGGAGAGAACTCTTTTTACCCAAAGTGATCGATATCGCATCTTGACTTGTTTGTGATGACTTGTTTTCCTTTCTTTCCCTTATGTACTTCCCTCTCTTCCTTTGCTTTCTTTGAAAAGAAAAAGCTCAAAGATAGCTAGTATGTTCTTAATAAGGTTGCGCTAGTACGATATAAAAAGCAAGTATAACGTAAAGATGAAAATCGGGCAAAATACGAAATTGATCGGACAGTTGAAACTTATTACATTTACCAGCCGAAAGTTATATATATATATATATATATATATATATATATATATATATATATATAT